>JAODAL010026764.1:0-56158 GCA_025379985.1 Phyllomedusa bahiana | reverse complement strand
TTTTTAACCGTTTTTCGTGCCGAAAAAAATTCTGCCCAAATTTTAATTTTTGGGTCGGAAAATTGGGCAAAGTGACCGAATTGAATTTTGAGAAATTCGCCCCATCTCTAATTATTTAAAAATTTTATTTTTATAAAAATTTAAAAAAAAAAAGTTTGAAAAAAAAATTTATTTTTCATTAGATTCAAAGGGGGGGAGGGTCACCAAAGAAACACCCCCAAAACCCAAAAAATGTACAAAAATTTCCAAAATAAACGGCCCTTTGACACAAATTTTTTTTTTTGTACCTGTTTACAGAAAAAATTCAAAAACAGTTAAAAATTGACATGGAAAAAAAGTCCAGACTTTCAGTTTTTTAAATTTGAGGAATCTGCATTATAACGGTTTAAAGGGGTTTTAAGGAGTTTCAGCTTCTTAACATGTGCCCCCCTTTTTTAAAAAAAACCCAAAAAACTTTAAAAATAATCAAAAATTTAAAATAATTTTTTAAAAAAAAAATGTTAATTTCTAATACTTAAATTAAAAACCCTTTTTGTTGGAATGACCCTTTAAGCTTTAAAACTCATGGACATCCCCAAAAGGCCGTATTTCCCCTTTTTAAAAGCCCCTTCCAATCTTTTTTTGGGTTTTCATTTTGCTGATTTTTGGGCCTTTCGTCTGAATTTTGGTCTTTAGGGAAATTTCACACGGCTTTTTTTGGGGGGCATTTTCCCCGTTTTTGAGAGCGTTTTTTGCCCCTTGAAAACAAACGAAATGTGCCCCAATCTTTAACGGAAAATTCCAAAGTTCCAAATAGTACTAGGGATTATGCCTCCTTCCCCACTCAAACAATACGATCGTTTTTGGAAACCCGACGGGGAGAAATTGAAAAGCCCTTTTTATTCACGTCCCTTACGCGGTGCGAGAAAATTTCAACCCGGGGGGGTTGATCGGGCGCAGCCCCCAAACCCCCTTTAAAGGGCAAATTTCACAAAAACCAAAAAATTGGGGCGGGAAAAAAAAATTTCCCCAAAATTACTGGGGGTTGTTTTGGAACGAAAAAGCTGAACAAGCACGGGGAAAGGGTGGGGGGGGGGGGGGGGGGGGGGGGGGGGGGGTGGGGCCCTAAGAAGCGGGCCCCCCCATATAAATTCCCAAAATTGCTTTGCAAATTTGCCAAAAAAAATTTGACATGTAAATTCACCCCTGCGTAGGGGGGTTTAATGGGAAAAACCCAAATAGCCCTCATTAGAGCAATAGTTTAATTTAAAATTGCAACCCCACTTTTAAAACCCCGGGCGTATAAAGGCAATACACAGCGAAATATTGGGTGAAAAAAACGCCGCAATACGCCCCGGCCCTACTCAAAAAAGTGAAATGAAATTTTTAAATTTGGGTTTTTAAATCAGTTGACTGATTTGGGACCTTTAAAAGAAAAATTTCCCCTTTTTTTGTTTTAAAAATAAACCCCTGGTTGCTTCGGCCTTTATGTTTTGGGCTTTGCCCCCATCTTTTTAAAATTAATCATTTTTGCCCGCATTTGGGCTGTATTTGAGCAAAAAATTATGTTAAATTTTAATAGTTTGCAAATTAGGGTGTTTTTTTTTTAAATTGTAAAACGGGCAAAAGGGGATTGTTTAAAAAATTTTTAAATTTTATTTTTTAAACTTTTTTTTTTATTTTAAATGCTTATTCCTTATGTACTTGACCCAAACGGGCACATTTCCTTGTCCCTATATACACCTTATTTATTGAATTGCTGAAACATGGATTTTTAATGCTTAACCAAATTACATCCTGCCTACAGGGGGGGTTTGTAATGGGTTACATAAAAGTCAGCTGGGGAAGCCTGCTAAAGTTTCCCGGCAAACCTTTTACAACTGATCCCCCTTGCAATTACATTGGTGGGGGGTTTTTAAATCGGGGGAGAACGTTGCGAAACCCACTCCCTTTTTCATTCAGTTTGGTGGCATCAAAAAGTGAAAAAGCGGGGAAAAGGGAAACCCGGGCAATTTTCCCCTGCTGCTATAAAGCGGGCCCCCTTCCCCTTTCCCGACACCTGCGCCCTGCACTAAAGGCCCACCCGCCAAAGCACTGGGGTCCCCAACGATTTGCACTGAGCTATCTGGGGGCCCCCCCAGGGGAACCTGGAGGGGCCATGTAGGCTGTGGAAATTTTTTTAAATTTCTCCGCTGCTTCCCCTTCCTGCAAAATTGCTCCCCCCCTCCAAAATTCTGCCCAAGCCTGAGATAATAAAATTCAGACAAAAAGGGAACCCCTTTCCCCCCCAAAATTTGGGGGAAAAAGTGTGTTTACGGGTCCAAAAAATAGGGTTATACAGCATAGGTTTAAAAAAGAAACACATTTTCTCTTTAGTTCACGTTTATTAAATCTTACATCCCTTTTTCCTTTTGGGACAAGGGGCCCCTGTTCTATAAATTCACTTTGGGGAAACCCTTTTCCCTTTTTTGACCCTTTTTTCCCACTGTTTAAAGAGCAGACTACGGAAAAAATACCCTCCAAAAAAGAACGGGAAAGTGTCAAATTTATTATTGGGCCTAAGGGCCAAAGTAAAAACCCTGCAGGCCCTTAAAAAATTTTGAAAAAAAAAATTGAAAGGGGAAAAAGGGGAAAATTTAAAAAAAAACAAAATATTCTTAAAAAATGTGAAAAAACAAAAAAACATGATTAAAAAACATTAAGTCTTTTTTTTGAAAAACACTTTCCCTTTTAAAAGCAGCTACTGAATTCCTTTGGTAAAAAAAGTAAAGCTGGCCCCTTTAAATGGTGTTTTTGAAGGAATTTTCCCCTTTTTAAAACAGGACGCAGCGGGATATAAAAAAATAAAAATGTTTTTCTTATGTGAGTGGGATACCAAGAAAGGGGAAATTGCACAAACTGGGGAAAGAAGGACGCAGAAAAAATTCAGCATTTGGAGAGAAAAAATCCAGCACCCAGCTCGGGTTGAGGCTACAAAAACTTTCTACAACCTATAAAATAAAACTAGGTTCGATGAAAATTTGGGGAAAAGGGCCATGGCCCCAGATTTTCACAACCCTTTCCGGGAAATCTAAAATTAAAAATTTTTCCAGTCGACTCAGCGAGATAAAGATTGAAGGGGGGTTTTTAGGGGCCTGGGAAATTCAAGAGCTTTTTAAAAACCCCCTTTTAAAAACGCCCGCCGCCTTTTGACGTTGGCGGGTCCCGGTCGTTAAATTTTTTTGGGACGTCCACGCAGGCATCGGGTTTGGGGCTCCCGACCCCGGGAGCGGCACGGGAAAACAATCGTACTTCAAAAGGGGTTTTTTGTACATTTCCCAAGTAGGAGAGTACATACGATTAGCAAATTTTTAAAATTTTTAAAGGGGTGAAATCCATTCCAAAAAGGTTTTTAGATCAAAAATTTAAAGCAAATTGAAAGCAAAACCCCCTTTGTAGCCCACCCCCCGAGATCCTTTTTTAAAAATATGTGCAAAATTTTTCCCAATAATTTAAATTTTAAAAAAATTTTCAATAAAATTTTGAACTCCAAAAATTAAATTTTAAAAAAATCCCTGAACCAATCAATCTCAGATAATCACATTGCATTTAAAGTACAATGTTTAAAACAGCTGTCTAGTTTCACATTTCTGTATATGCCATAACAACTTTTGCAAAATTGATGCCTTTCCACCTCAACTTTCCAGGGTCAGTACATTGAATTTTCAAAAAGGCACATAATAGGCACATCTAAAAATAACTTATTTTTCAACTATTGAAATCAAAGGATACACAAGGGCATGAAGCATATATGTAATTCATGATGTCTAAACATCAAGAAGCAAAATAAATTGAATTGTTTAGTTCTATATTAGTCCATGTGCTTTGTGCAAACCACTTTCTTATTGTGTGTATTCTGGCAGTAGTAGTAGGACACATTGCTCCCTGCAGAGCTGATGCCAAGTACTTGCATCTGATTAGTTGTCCGAGGCTACTAAACAGAAAGGTAATGGCAGCAGCCTGCTCTTAATCTGCAGACTTTGGTTCAGCTCAGTTGAAGCAGCTAAGTCTTATGGAGATAGAAAGTACTTTTTTGTTCATCTAATGAATATATTTACAGTTTGATAAGAAGTCAATTATTGAGGGTTTTTTCTTTCTCCCAAGGGACTACCTAGCACCATTGACAGAAAACTAGGTGTCCCAAGGAACAAGGCAAAAACATCCAAAGCCATAAAAAAAAATGCTGAAAACATGCATGCAAATACACATACAGCCCTAAACATTCAATAAGTCTCCCATGCCATGCCTTGAAATAATGATCTGTATGAACCATATATGGGCAATAACACGCTCAAACACGAAAGAAAATATTGCCTTGATCACTTCCTCTTGATGGAGGATGGTGCAGGACCTCTGGCCCAAGGAATGGTGTCCGAAAGGACCTCAGCTGGAAGGAAGTGCAGATTATGTAGACAACTGGTTGTGCCAGGGAGGTGACACCATTCAGATTTATAGCTGAGGTCACACTTTATCTTACCAAAACAGTGATACAGTAAATGTGTCATAGAGAACTGATTGATCTTCCTTGAAATGGGGAACCCTAGGGGCGTTCAGTGATAGTACCGCAGCATAGGAGAAAGGATAGTGGAGTGCCTGATTTAAAAAAAAAATGGATTTCTAAAACTCAACAGTAAGTTATGAGGTACAGTATGTATATTGAGTAGATGTTTGGCACCTTATCTGCCTTAGGCACTAGAGCATGTCTATGTAACACCAACACAGACACATCCAGAAAACAAGAGGTACACAGTTTTTAGGTAATACTGCAGTTTTACAAGCAGAAGCTTGCAGCTATTGCCCACCATTTACTCCTTAAGTGACTGAAGTGACTTTTTTTTTCATAGCTGCCTTTATATTCAGTAGCTGCCAGGACATGAGGGAGGGAGCTTCAAGCTGGTTGTAACGGGCTGGGGTAGTGGATCCACTGGACCACCGCAAACGGTGGTAGAAACCTCACCAGGGAGTGGAGTCTAAGTGGGTCCTAGTTTTCACCTGAGCCCTCCGCAAAGCGGGATGGACTTGCTGCGGGGGGGATTCCACCAGGTCACTACCCCGGATGTGACTTGCTTGCGGAGGTGGCCAAGGCACAACGCGGTACAGAATCGTCAGGCAAACTCGTAGTCGGCGTCGGGCCAGAAGGTCAGGGCAGGCAGCGAAGGTTCGTGGTCGTTAGATGGGCGTAAACGGAACTGGTACACGGAAGAGACGAAACAAAGTGAAAAAAAGGCTTTCTCGCATAGGTATGGGCACTATGGAATTGGCGAGGTCAAGGAAGAGGTGGAGCCATTATATAGGGTCAGCGGCCAGCAACACCAATTACCGGCGCGCTGCCATTTAAATTTAACAGAGCCGGCGCGCGCGAGCCCTAGGGAGAGGGCAGACGGCTGAGACAGAGCAGGAGCGTTGTCAGGTAAGACACAGCGCCCGAGGGAGCGGGTGCACCCGCGGGGCCACCCGCTCCAGGTGCAACGGGCAGCGTTGCCACTCATGACAGTACCCCCATCCCCCCCTTTCGTCTCCCCCTCCCTCTAGCCTGAAAAAATCTCCTAAGCAACCCTAGGTCCATGATGTTTTCCTCCGGCTCCCACGATCTTTCCTCAGGCCCGAACCCTTTCCAATCCATAAGGAAATGACGTTTCCCCCTGATTATCTTCATGGCCAAGATTTCCTTTACGGTGAAGACATCAGAGGTGTCGGCCACCGGGGCGGGAGGTGACAAGCTCCGGGAATATCTGTTCAAGATAACTGGTTTAAGCAGGGAAATGTGGAAGGAGTTCGGGAGGGGGGAAGCCGGAGCTTGTAGGCCACTGGGTTGATCTTCTCCAGGACCACGAAAGGACCGAGGTAGCGGGGACCCAGTTTGTAAGATGGAATCTTCAGGTGGATATATTTGGAGGATAGCCAGACCTTATCCCTGGCAGTAAACGAGGGGGGAGGCCTCCTGCACTTATCCGCTCGTAGCTTCATCTGGGTGGAGGTCTGATGCAGAGAACGCCGAGTGCTGTTCCAGACGGCCTCCAGGTCACGAACCAAGGTGTCCACGGCAGAGACTGAAGACAATGGGAGGGGTGGACGGGGAAGTAGTCCATAAACCACAAAAAACGGAGAAGCGCCGGCAGACTCCGAATCCAGAGAGTTGTAAGCAAACTCTGCCCAAGGTAACAAGCCCGACCAATCGTCCTGCTGAGCCAACACAAAGTGACGTAGGTAATTTTCCTGCCCGTTGGTCTACGGATGGTAAGCAGAGGAGAAGTCCAGATCCACCTTATACTGAGAACAGAGGGACCACCAGAATCTGGAGACAAACTGTACCCCGCAATCCGAGACAATGTGTTGAGGAAGGCCATGCAAACGGAAGACATTCAGGAAGCAGAGGGTCGCCAGACGAGGCACGGATGGCAACCCGGGAAGTGGTACAAAGTGTGCCATCTTAGAAAATCGATCAACGATGACCCAGGTGACGGTATTACCAGCAGACAGGGGGAGATCCGTAATAAAGTCCATGGCAATATGGGACCATGGGCGGTCTGGAATGGGCAGCGGCAGAAGCAATCCCGCAGGATTGAGGTGGGGTGTCTTGTTGCGGGCATGCAAGGAGCATGAATCCACAAAGTCCTTGACATCCCGGACAAAGTAAGGCCCCAAATAGTAGCGGCTTATAAGTCGTCTTTCGTATACCCGGGTGTCCTGCAATTCTAGAGCCATGACCCCATTTCAGGATTCTCCCTCGAAGCGTAGGAAGAACGCAATCAGGTTAGGTGGAATGATGTGACTAGGGGCAGACTCCTCACCCATGACATCCGAGGCCCGCGACAGTGCATCAGCCTTGACGTTTTTCTCGGCTGGGCGAAAATGGATCACAAAGTTAAATTGTGAGAAGAAGAGAGCCCAACGAGCCTGCCGGGGATTAAGGCGCTGAGCCATCTGGAGGTACACAAGATTCTTGTGGTCAGAGTTAATAGTAACCAGATGGCGAGCCACTTCCAGCAGATGGTGCCACTCTTCAAGGGCCAATTTAATGGCCAACAACTTGCGGTCTCCAATAGTGTAGTTCTTTTCGGTTAGAGAGAATGTTTTAGAAAAGAACCCACATGCAACAGACTTGCCCTTGGATTCCCGTTGAGAGAGCACCACCCCTGCTCCTACAGACGATGCGTCCACCTTCAGGAAGAACGGTTTCTTGATGTTCGGACGGGTCAAGACGAGGGCCGAGGCAAAGGTCACCTTGAGCCGGGAGAACACGTCTTCGGCCGCTTGTGGCCACTCCCTAGGATTGCCCGACTTCTTAGTGAGGGCCACAATCGGAGCCACCAGTGTCGAGAAGTGCGGGATAAACTGGCGGTAGTAATTTGCAAAGCCCAAGAACCGCTGGATGGCCCGAAGGCCAATTGGACGAGGCCACTGCAGGACGGCAGATAGTTTGGCCGGATCCATCTGAAGTCCCTTGGCAGAGATGATATATCCCAGGAAGGGCAGACTGGTGAAACTGGCACTTCTCTAATTTGGCGAAAAGGTTATTCTCCCGAAGACGTCTGAGAACCTGGCGCACATGGAGACGGTGGGACTTGAGATCAGGCGAGAAAATCAGAATATCGTCCAGATACACGACCACGCAGGAATATAAGAGGTCCCTGAAGATCTCATTAACGAAGCCCTGAAACACCGCTGGGGCATTGCAGAGACCGAAGAGCATAACTAAATATTCGAAATGCCCGTCCCAGGTGTTGAATGCCGTCTGCCACTCGTCGCCCTCCCGGATGCGGAAAAGGTTATAGGCCCCTTGCAAATCCTGTTTGGAGAAGATCCTGGTTCCACGAAGCCAGTCGAAGAGCTCCATGATCAGAGGCAGCGGGTAGCGGTTCTTCACCGTAATTTTATTAAGGCCGCAGTAGTCGATACAAGGACATAGCGAGCCATCCTTTTACTCCACAAAGAAAAAGCCTGCTCCTGCCGGTGAAGAGGACTTGCGGATGAAGCCCTTCTTGAGGTTCTCCTGCCTATAGTCTGACATGGCCTTGGTCTCGGGCACAGACAGGGCTCGTGCCAGGTAACAGGTAGATAGGGCAGTCGTAGGGGCGGTATGGCGGCAAGGACTCAGCCTACTTCTCGGAAAACACGTCCGCACAGTCCTGGTACTCAGCAGGCAGTCCTGGAAGTGGCATCAAAGGCGCTGGCAGAGAACTGGGAAGCACTGGGCGAGGTGCTACAAGACAATGATGCCGGCAGTCTTGTCCCCATCATGTAATAATAACTGTAAGGTCACGCACACCTAGGGCTTAGTATGGATCTGGGTGCAAAATGGAAAGGACTCTAGGTCTGTATACATATAAAAGATAAATCCACTGCACACCGTTGAAGTAAATTTGATTATAGTAAATTTATTTATATACGTATAGTGAGGATCATAACCCCAAAAATAGTGGTTTAAAAAAGCATATCACTACTTTATACTCAAAAAATGCTTTCACAAGGATTTCTATATATAGAATAGAAATAAGATGTCAAGTAGGAGTCGACGTTTTCGGCAATTCAGCCTTTATAAAGGACATCTGTGAAGAACAGAGAAATACCATGATTTCAATCGTATATGAGGTAATGATGTAGTGAATATGAAAAAGTGAAACGGGGAGGACAGGGGAGAAAGGGGAGATAACGAAAGGAGGGATACAATACATATGGAAAAGGGGAATGAGATATAGGTGAAGAAAAAGGGGGACAGATAACAATAGGGGTTAGCAGGAAATATGCAAGAGAAGGATAGGGGAAAGAAGGGGGAGGAGAGATTGTGAGATTGGGAGACAGTGACACATAGGGACTAGATTAAAATCAAGAAAGTAATTAGGAGGGATAGTGAGATGACACAGAGAGGTAGGATCTTACCTAGGGTCGTTAGAAGTAGGATTAAAGTGTTGACTTTGTGTAGAAATAAATATAGATATGCGTATCAGGAATGCCTGCTAGGAGAAGAATAGAGGGCATAAGTACGGGGGATCATGTAGCCAGAGAGGAGGTTGGAAAGGAATAGGGGTCTACTACTTACCACACAGGATAAGTGCGGTAATACCGAGGTCCAAAGGGCATGAAGCCCTAAGAATAGGCGTATTCTATAGGAAATAATGAGGACGCATGTTAGAAGGGGCACACAGGATGGAAACATAGTTGGTGGCTAGTAAGTCAGCAAGTAGGGAGATGAAGACATACCTGAGGTACAAGGAAATAGGACGTGACGTCCGGAGATAGGTGTAAGCCGCCAGCATCCCAGACAGCGCGAGCGCGCCTTTTATACCCACCGCGCATGCGCGGGACGCCCGCGGCTGCGCACTGGAATCAGGAAATGAGCGAGTAAGGGCAGTGAGGGAAAATGCTACTGCGCATGCGTCAGATCGCGATGTTCACACAGAGCGTGTGTTACAGGGAAAAGAAGGGGGAACAGATGGAGCTGATGGTCAAGGCTACTGGTTAAGGTACTAAAGAGTAGGAGGAGGCAGTGAGAGAAACCTAAGGGAAATGAGCTTAGGTGACAAATACATAAGGGACACATGTCAGGGGAAAAAGAGAAGGCTGGGACGGAAATTAGAGCTGCAATGTGTGTGAAGATTACCATCAATAAGAAGGTATTCATTTGAGCTGTGAAAGAAAACAGACAAATGGAAATAGTAGAATAAAACAGATCATATAATACAATGTACTGGGATATACTATACATATATCGATGGAACATTACAACAACAAGCAAATTCCAACATAGTTTAAATATTTCGCATGTGTATAAGTATGTTCCCATATGCGAGGGATTGCAGATGTTAAAATACTATAAGGGTAAGGGTAATCATACCCTTATGTCATATTCCCGATTCATACCTCCAGGTTCTAGTGTGCTAGGTAGGATCCAATTTTTCTCGCTTAATAGGAGAATGTCGATACGGGTTTCCGCCGCCCCGGCCGGGAAAGGGGGCCTTTCTATCACTGGAACCTGAGTTGTCGGAAGATGCTAAATTCAGCAAAATGTGCCGGAATGGTAGAAGGGTCTCCTTAATCAATTTCGATTTTTTGTTTGGACAAAATCCCCATCCTGATTCCGAGTGGTTGGCCCACATACGCAAGTCCACATTGGCACTTAATAAATATATAACGAAATTGGACCGGCAGTGAAAAGCCCTTAACAGAAATTGATGGCCCTATTGGGGATTTGGGTAAAAGCTCCCTTGATTAAACCGGGAGCACTGGGCACATCCAAGGCATGGAAATGTGTCCCCTTTTGGGGAGTCGATAAATCATTTCGGCCAACATTCTGCTGAAACCAGGGGAGGGCCCCACCAGTGGTCCCTAAGGTTTTATTTCCCTTTTTTTGGCATTGGGGGGCGGAAACTGGAAATCTGCAATTTTGGGATATGAAAAAGTGACAAAATGTTCCAATGTTACCTGATTATTGTTGACCTTGGAAGGAATGGGTGGTTTTTTAAGATCAACGGGGTACGTGGGTTTGAAATTAGAATCCTGTGTCAGATGACATTGGTTTCCCAAAGGGCTGGTAGGGGTATCGATTTACAAATTTTTGTGGGATTCACGTTCTTTAAAAACGGTTTGGACATCCTTTAGCCTTGGTTGTGCATAATTCTGATTTGTACGATTCGCGTACTTTAAATTGTGATTGTGGAATGATTTTTTTTGTATTTGGGGCATGTTTGCTATGGTAATGCAACAGCTGTTGCGATCGGGGGGTTAGTTTTTATATATCCGATGGGTTTTTTCCACTGTAAACCTGATTTTAAGGTTGGGGATCACAGATTTCCAGAAAACCCCCCCTCCAATGCATAAAGGGTATAAAAACCTTTTGGGGCCACCTGGTTAAAGGCAGGAAAATTTGGTCAGCAAGAATGTTAACCCGACAAATGACTTTATCGACTCCCAAAAGAGGCACGTTTCCATGCCTTGGATGTGCCCAGTGCTCCTCGGTAATGAAAGGGAGCTATTTCACCCATCCCCATACGGGCCATCAATTTCCTGTTAAGGGCTTCTTCACCTGCCGGTCCAATTTCGTTATATACTTACTCAAGTGCCCATGTGGATTCGCGTATGTGGGCCAGACCACTCAGGCTATCAAGGATCGAGTGTCTAAGCACAAATCGACTATTAGGTGTAAGGAGACCCTTCTAGCCATTCCGGCACATTTTGCTGAATTTAAGCATCTTCCAGCACAACTCAGGTTCCAAGTGATAGAACAGGTCCCCCTTCCGCGCCGGGGCGGCAACCGTATCGCACTTCTCCTTAAGCGAGAAAAATTCTGGATCCATACCCTAGGCACACTAGAACCTGGAGGTATGAATCGGGAATATGACATAAGGGTATGATTACCCCTATTACCCCTATAGTATTTTAACATCTGCAATCTCTCACGTATGGGAACATACTTATACACACTGCGAAATATTTGACTATGTTGGAATTTGCTTGTATAGTTGTAATGCTCCATCGAATATGTATGAGTATATACACAGTACATTGTATTATATGATCTGCTTTTATTCTACTATTTCACATGTTGTCTGTTTACTTTCACAGCTCAAATGAATACCTTCATATTGATGGTAATCTTCACACACATTACATCTCTAATTTCCTTCCCAGCCTTCCCTTTCTTCCCTTACATTTGTCCCTTATGTATTTGTCACCTAACCTCATTTCCCTTATGTTTCTCTCACTGCCTCCTCCTACTCTTTAGTATCTTAACCAGTAGCATTGATCATCAGCTTCATCTGTTCCCCCCTTTTTCCCTGTTACACACGCTCCGTGTGAACATTGCGATCTGACGCATGCGCAGTGGCATCTTCCCTTACTGCCCTTACTACGCTCATTTCCTGATTTCAGGCACAGCCGCGGGCTTTCCCGCGCATGGCGCGGGTGGTTTATAAAAGGCGGCGCTCGCGCAGTCTGGGATGCTGGCGCTTATTTCCTATCTTCCGGACGTCACGTCATATTTCCTTGTACCTCAGGTAATGTCTTCATCTTCCAAACTTGCTGACTTACTAGCCACCAATTTATGTTTCCATCCTGTGTGCCCCTTCTACCATGCGTCCACATTATTTCCGATAAAATTTACGCCTATTCTTAGGCTTCATGCCCTTTGGACCTCGGTATTACCGCACTTATCCTGTGTGGTAAGTAGTAGACCCCTATTCCTTTCCAACCTCCTCTCTGGCTACATGATCCCCCGTACTTATGCCCTCTATTCTTCTCCTAGCAGGCATTCCTGATACGCATATCTATATTTATTTCTACACAAAGTCAACACTTTAATCCTACTTCTAAGGACCCTAGGTAAGATCTAACCTTTCTGTGTCATCTCACTATCTCTCCTAATTACTTTCTTGATTTTAATCTAGTCCCTATGTGTCACTGTCTCCCAATCTCACAATCTCTCCTCCCCCTTCTTTCCCCTATCCTTCTCTTGCATATTTCCCTGCTATTCCCCTATTGTTATCTGTCCCCCTTTTTCTCCACCTATATCTCATTCCCCTTTGCCATATGTATTGTATCCCTCCTTTCGTTATCTCCCCTTTCTCCCCTTTCCTCCCCCTTTCACTTTTTCATACTCACTACATCATTACCTCATATATGATTGATATCATGGTATTTCTCTGTTCTTCACAGATGTCCTTGATAAAGGCTAGAATTGCCGAAACGTCGACTCCTACTTGACATCTAGATTCTATTCTATATATAGAAATCCTATGTGAAAGCATTTATTGAGTATATGTAGTGATATGCTTTAATCCACTATTTTGTGTTATGATCCTCACTATACGTATATAAATAAATTTACTATAATCAAATTTACTTCAACGGTGTGCAGTGGATTTATCTTTTATTTGTCCCCATCATGTAACTTCGCCCGTTTTCCAGTCTAAGACAGGGGCGTGGCATTGCAGCCAGGGTAATCCCAACAGAATTGCAGACGAGGAACAGGGAAGTACATAGAGCACGATCTTCTCACCGTGGAGCGCCCCTATGCGCATCGTGACAGGCTCTGTGCGGTATTGGATAGTGTCACTCAGGTCCTCCCCACTCACCGAAGAAATCACCAGAGGCTTATTGAAGCGAATCTTGGGGAGACGAAGCTTTGACACCAGGGTGGCATCCATAACGTTCCCTGCCGATCCGGAATCCAAGAAGGCAGATGCTTGAACTTGCACTCCAGAACTAGAGATTATCTGCACTGGCATGGTCAGACTTGGAGAGGAACAGTTCCCACCCAGGAACGCCTCTCATACGTGCCCTAGATGCGTGCGTTTCCCGGGCATGGACGAAGTGGACAATCCCTCAGAAAGTGCTCCGGACTAGCGCAGTACAGACACAGATTCTCTGTGCGACGTCGGCAACGCTCCTGTACAGATAGTAGGGCACGGTCGATTTGCATGGGCTCCTCGCCGGATTGCTGTGGAGGCGGCAGAGGAGGCTTCTGGAACACCGGAGCCAAGCGTGGAAATCGACAAGGCCGAACAGAGTCACGTTCCTGGTGGAGCTCTTCTTGTCTCTCGGTGAAGGGTACGTCAATACGCGTGGCCAGGTGGATCAACTCAGTCAGGGAAGCCGGAAGATCCCTTGCGGCCAAAGCATCCTTGACCCTGCTAGAGAGGCCCTTCTTGAAGGTGGTGCAAAGGGCGGCCTCATTCCACGTTAGCTCCGAGGCCATGGTGCGGAATTGAATGGCGTAATCGCCAACTGAGGAGTCTCCCTGACGCAAGTTCAGGAGTGCTGTCTCTGCTGACGTAGCCCGTGCCGGTTCCACGAAAACACAACGGAACTCCCTAAAGAAGGCCTGCAGGTCGCCCATCACTGGGTCACCCCTGTCCCAGAGGGGAGTCGCCCACGCCAGAGCCTTCCTGGAGAGCAGACTGAGGACGAACGCCACTTTAACCCGTTCGGACGGAATTGGTCAGCCATCAGTTCCACGTGCATAGAGCACTGCGTGATAAAACCCCTGCATAGCTTTAGTTCTCCATCAAACTTCGAGGGAAGCGACAGCCGGAGCTTGGGTCCCACAGAGACGGGAGAGACGACCGCTGCAGGAACGGATGGCGGAGGTGGTGGAGACTGCTGCTGAGAGGCGACGAGCTGTTGCATCATGGTAGTCAGCTGTTCTAACTGTTGCGCCTGCTGCGCCAGCTGCTGTAATTGCTGGGCAACGATGGACGTCAGATTTTCCACGCTGGGTAACGGAACCTTGGCGGGATCCATGGCCGATTCCAACTGTAATGGGCTGGGGTAGTGGATCCACTGGACCGCCGCAAGTGGTGGTAGAAGCCTCACCAGGGAGCGGAGTCTAAGTGGGTCCCGGTTTTCACCAGAGCCCGCCGCAAAGCGGGATAAACTTGCTGCAGCGGGATTCCACCAGGTCGCTACCCCTGATGTGACTTGCTTGCGGAGGTGGCCAAGGCACAACGCGGTACAGAATCGGCAGGCAAACTCAGAGTCGGGCCAAAAGGTCAGAGCAGGCAGCGAAGGTTTGTGGTCGTTAGACGGGCGTAAACGGAACTGGTACACGTAAGAGACGAAACGGAGTGAGAAAAGGCTTCCTCGCATAGGTATGGGCAATATGGAATCGACGAGGTCAAGGAAGAGGTGGAGCCATTATATAGGGTCAGCAGCCGGCAACACCAATTACGGGCACGCTGGCCCTTTAAATCTAACAGAGCCAGCGCGCGCGCCCTAGGGAGCGGGGACGCGCGCACTGGCCAGCAGACGGCTGAGACAGAGCAGGAGCGTGGTCAGGTAAGTGACAGCGCCGGGGGAGCAGGTGCACCCGCGGACTGCGGGACCACCTGCCCAGGGCGCAACAGGGACAGCAGGGAAACGAGCGCGCCCGCAGCCCGGACCACGGGCTGCGGCGACGCTCGTGACACCGGTACTGACTGACACTGTTAACAACCCAAACTCTCTTTGTGCAACTAGGGCAATGTTGATTTTGCTGAATGCTACTGCAACTGGGTGCGAAATTGTTCAGTTGTATACAAAGCCCTTTGTATAAGAAGGCCAAGTGCTTGGCAGGATATTGTGTTCTATGCGCTGCCAGTCAGAGTAAAGGTATTTGGCTGCAAACATTGGGGCAGATTTATCAATACTGTTTAACTCTTAGTCAGGGATAAAGTTAGATTAGACAGTCTTACAATGCGCCACAGTTATCATAGTGTTGATAGGTCTAGAGCATGTTAGAATGGTTTATTCTAACTTCATCTTTTTTAAGTTGTCTTGCTTTATAAATAGGACCTATTGTTTCTCCTGGTTAGCACCTTTAAGAACCAGCTCCTTGTGTCCCAGAAACTACATATAATAAAACATGAGAGTTAAAAGCAGCCCTATCCCCTAAAAATAAAACCCCAAAAATTACTTGCTTAGCAATGTTGCGTAACAGTCAAAGGTTCAGGTATATACTGTAACTTGACATTCCTTGTGTGCCCATATGAGAAAACTAAGCAATGGTTTACGATACTAAACAAGAACTGCTAATACCAACGACTGCATTCCTCAAGTCAGATGGAGATTTAAGGGTAGTTTGCATGCAATATTTTTTTATGTCTGTCTCCTTGTTTCTGTATTGTGTCTGACATGTGAAGCAGGTTTGAAGAGAGACGTGTAATAAGGCTCTGAAAAGGGATGAGCCAGAAGATGGCAATAGAACATGAAGATTACAGTTGGGCAGTGGGAGGATTGTTCCTTTATATGGCATTCCGTAAATTTTAAAAAGTAGAGGTTTAAAGTTTGGGCCCAAAAAAACCCTTTGATCTTCAATAAGCCAAAAAAAGATTATATCTTAATATACCGTATCATACAAAATTTTGAGTAAAATCCTTTTTAAACTTTTTAAAATAGTATCCAAATTTATCTAAAATCTTAATAATAATACAGAAGTGTGAAATTACCCAATCAAAAATACTGCAAATGGTTGTGCTTTTGTGTACAAATAAAATGGGGAATAAAAAAACTGTATAAGCCCCTCCCAAAATTTATATCCTTCTGCATGGGTATGGGAAAATGCAAACAATAAAGCTTTTAGTTATTTTTTTGTTTTCAAATCTATAGTTATTTAAAATAAACAGTATTTGGCATAGGTTGCTTTTGAGGGCCATATAGTGTAGGTTTTAAGAATAAGCAATTAAAGTGTATGCTATAAGTCACAAGCTGCTTCCTATTGTTTGACCCCAGGCAGATGCCATTTTACATTTCTCTATGTAGAAAACTTTGGGGCGACATGAGATTTGAATTGGGTTGTTGATCGCCAAATTTCATGCACACATAATTTAATAGAAAGAGAAAGGCATAGAGGAATGGCATTGAAATTTATTGTGCAATAATAGGCGCCCATATATTGCTAGATGCGCTCTGATTTATGATCAGCGGGTCATAAAAACAGGCACATTCTAGCTCGCTAGGGCGACATTTCTTGCTCAGGTATAACACTTTGTAAAAGTGTGTGGCTATACCTGTGCAATGTTAATTTGGTGCTGCTTAATGAAATGCCGGAGCCCTAAGAGCGTAGTGGTGCTGTGTTTGCCTTCGGATGTTTTGGTTAAAGCACCCGCAGGCACTATGGTTTTCGCCCACGAGTTTGGCCGCTTGCTGGTGATTTTATTAGGGGATGGAATGGGGATATTGCGTTTGATTGTTTTGGGGCTGCTTTTGAGGCCTGAAATGTTGCCAGATATCTGGTGCAGACCCAGTTCATTCTTGTCCACCCTGTTGCTCCAACCACCTGCCAAAAACAGTTGGGTGAGGAACCTTATAATTCCAACATGCTATATATAATGTTTAGATCCAAGGGGGAATGGAGGGTCAAGATTAATATGCTATAATAAAACCTATGACACTGCACTACGGGGGGTAGTGGGATACTAGTTATATGTGTGGGTTTGGGTGGTTTGTGTGTTGGAAAATACATACATATAAATAAATCCATAATAGACATAAAATAAAAAAGAAGCAGGTTTTATAAAGTACGTGAAAATAGATGTATTGTGAATATAAGATATTTATATATGTATTGTAGTGGCCTAAATAAATATGGATCCTTCCAAGAGAAAGTGGCGAAGGGAGAGGAAAACATATATTCACATATTAAATAAATGGGCACATGTGCAACTAACTGCACTGGGTTGTGTTCAGAATATAAAAAAAGTATAATGTTACGGAAAATGCAAATGAGTAACTTTGTTGTTCCTACATGCTCCCAAGCGTTTCGCACAATCCTTTGCCTTTGGCTGAAAAAATGAGATTAGGAAGGAAACAGTTAGAGGAAATGTTTTTTTTTTTTGCTGAACTACTTAAGATTAAAAAGTGGCATTCAAGGGTGAAGGACATTCACATTAAGGTTCATTACCTTGAGTTTTATTACTTTTATTGCAACTAATCTCATAATCGGAGCAAACTATCAGGTTTTAATGATGCTGGGTGAAAATGGAAAAAAGAACATTTTATACTATGTTTTTTTCCAGCCACCTTCATTTGAGGGAAGATACTGTAGATTTTCATTACCATGGTTGTCATCTAATTTGTGGTACAATCTGTTAATGTAATGTTTGTTTTTATGGATGTTATTAGTAACATGGTTAACCTTGTTTAGCCTCACTCTTTACTTCAGTATGTTATATATTTTCAATAATTTGAAACGTCACTAAGTTTTGCCTTTTGATACAGCTACATATCTTCAATTAAATTCCTCTATGTACTTGAGAGGTTTTCTTTCCTGTAGCCATTGAATAAGGCATGAAAAGAATTTGTGTAATTAGAGTTGAATGTCTGAATGTTAGAATCTATATAAATGTGATACTATTTGCTTGGTGCGCATCAATGAAAAACTGACCCATTTATCAAACTGCTAGCTGAAATCAGCCAATGATGATATATTTGGCCAGACATTGTGATCATTCCCTATAGAGATGTCTCTGCAAAGGCCGAGTCCACATAGCAATTCAGTAAGACAGCAAAGGTAAAAAGGAACATATTTTGCTATATTCTCTAGCCAAATATGCAAAATGGCAAGCTAAGAACTATGGATCCCATGTTAATGATTAAATGTTATTTAAAACAACAATTGAGAACAACAAAACAGACCAAATACCATTGCACATGAAAATACAGTGTTAGCTTTCAGAAACTGGTGTTATAGCTTACCTATATAATTACCCCAACTGGACAGCCCTCTTTCTTAATTCAGCTTCCTCTACAATGATGTAGATAATGGAGTTAAATAAAATGCTGTGGTAACTGGGGGAAGCTTATGGCACATGTGTATAAAAGTAAAATTAAATGTGTCCACTAAAATTAATATGTGACTGAGTAATACATAGTTGCCCCTTTGCAGTAACTCTCAAATCTGTCTAGTAGGGGGCATTTTCAAGCAGAGGACAGCCTGTATCATACCTTGGCCATGTAAGTGTTAAAACTACCTTTCAAAAACTTATTTAGTTAAACTATTTAAAAAATTCTGAGTTAATAGACGAGGGCCCTTTCTTTAGGACCCTAAGGATCAAGAGTGGAGAATGGTGATAAGGAACATCTTTTGCTCTGGAGGATTTGTCCTGTCCAACATTACAACCCATAAATCTGAATGCGCACTGTGTAATGCTGAAAGAGTATGTATCACCTCCAGAGTAATATCATGAAATGACACTTTCTCAAATATGTATAATTAGGCAAATAAAAATTTCACTTACATTTAACCAAATCTTTGTCGGTATAATACTTAGAGAAACCATCTGATTTGCTGATGACATTTATTTGAAAAAAGTATTCATGTGTCAAATATTCAAGTGTCATTTAATATCAATTTTTGTGTTTTTCCTACATAGGTAGGTGGTCATAGTGATAGGTCCTCTTTAATGTTACGTGTGATGGCTGCACATTTAGGCTGGAATCCCACGATAGAGCAGCCTAGTGTGGTTGAAATGGTACAAACCAATGGCCACTCAGGTTTTTCTCCAGCAAACTTGTATGGCCATTGACAGCTGCAGTCTTCAACTTTTACATGCGATTGCTGCACCATGAAACCCTCATACTACTGCAAGTCTTCCTCAAAGATTACAGATTGGGATTTCAACAGGGGGAAACTTTGTGAAACTTCTTGTTAAGAGCCGATCATAATAACATGGCTCTTTATTTTTCCCTTCCAGTCTTCCAAGAGGCAGAATTTTTTTTATTTTTCAATCTACATGGACATAAGAGGTGTTTTTATTTTGTGGGGCAAGATGTACTTTTTTGGTTCCATTGACCTTACTTTATAATGTACTGAGAACCCCCAAAATAATTTTAATGGAGTGAATAGTGAAAAAAAACTTACCTTCGCAATTTGTTGCTGGGATTAGATTTATATGGCATTCGGATTTTGGTATAAATGTTGTTATCTGTTCTCTGCAGGTTGATCTCTTTTATTACTTAAAAAAAAAATGCAAACACTTTCTATTTATTACATTTCTGATGACCAATAAACTTTTTTGTTCTTTCATCTATGGACTGAGTGAGGGTGCATTTTAATGGGCTGAAAGTTTACTGTTGGAACCATTTTGGAAAGTTGGGATTTTTTTTTTAAATTTGTAATTTCCAATTTTTAAGGGACATCGAAATACCCCCAAAACTGCAATTTGGGCATTTGCATTTTTTGTTCTTCTTTGGAGATCAGGGCATATGGGATAAATTATGTTATATTAAAATAGAAAAGATCTTTTTACAGACTTGGTGTTACCAATTATGTGTAACGTTTCAATATCTTTTTGTAAAATGGTAAAAGAGGTGATTTTATATTGTCACTTATTTCTACACCAAACAATCGTTTTTTTTTTTCATTTGAACTGTGAGTATTTGACCATAAGGGAGCGTTTATTGTTAGGTACCTCATTTTGTACTAAATAAACAATGCAAAAAATGGTGTTCAAAGATGGCGGTTCTATTACTTCCTGCCTTGTGCATTGCACAGCAATGTTTTTCATTTATTTAGATGCCACTGCCATGATTACCGTAGCGTTTAAACTAACTGTAATGACCGCGAACTGTCTTTTGGCGGCAGTGGTGCGGGGTCGTTCGTTCTGGCCTGTGGACGTCTTTTTGGCGTCGCTGCAGACATCGGAGTGTGCGGCGCGGGCGGGGCTGTTACTACACAGTACTTGATACCCAGAAGCATCTCCTGCGAGCACGGGTTGCAGAGGAAATCTCCACAAACCCGGTGCTTTAACCCTTTGATTGCGGCGGTGCGTTATACGCAGCGCAATCAAAGGGTTACCGCTCTGTCTGGGTGATCGGAAACCCGGTAAAACCTGACTTGAAGCCGGGGACACGGCTGCACAGTCAGCCCTGGGGGACCTAGAGTGGCCCCAGAGCTGTCAGTGATGAAGCCGTGCCAGGTCACATCTGTGTGGTGTCCTAATCACTGCCTGTGTTCAGACTGACAACTGATTGAATGGTTATTAGCATATATGAATATGCTAATATACTACTAAGTGGTTTGCAATCAGCGAGGATGAAAAAATAAAAATAAAACAATGTTAAAAACAGACTTTAATTTTCCTTCATGGGCAGTAAAATAAAAAAAATAAAATAAATGTAAAAAAAAATAAAAATAAAAATAAATATTTAATAAAAAATAATTGTGCATTAAAATTACACACACAAAACAACTACACATATTTAGGATTCCACACAAATCGTAATACCTGTAGGAATTAATTAACATGTTATTATGTGTGAAGATGTGAAACGGTGTAAAAAAAATAATAAAAAAAAATACAAAAAAAATACCTGCAACTATTTATAAGTGAAACTTGAACTATTTCCCCACATAAAGTAAAATGCGGTCTCGAATAACTCGAAGGGTCTCATTTACAACTGCGGTCATGAAAAAAAATCAAAAAGTTACAACTGTTGAAACGCAAGTAGGCAAAAACTAAAAAAAATGTTCTGGTCATTAACTACTTTTCAGGCGTTCGGATTAAGGGGTTAAAGCATTAAACAGCAGGGAACGTAGACCTTAGCTGTGGGTGTCAGCTGCAATTAGCAGCCGAGAGCAGAATCCTAAGTAGCAGGATTACTGAGTAATGCGCTGATTAGGACTTTACAATCATGACTAATAGCTAGAAGATTATGGTGTTTACTAACCACAGAACAGAAAAATATCCCTGAAATAAAAAACACACAATATATGTGCCAAATAGACACAAATTTTAGGGACCACCAAGATGAAGACAGTATTGCTCTGATGACCCTGCTTTCTGCAGTGTCTATTATAGGGTCTATTTAAGGTGAGATCCTTTGTCTGGATTATCTATGCACCAGGATCCATTCGCATTTGACGGCAACAGTATCTTGAGTAACAATAAAATCTATCAGCGTGAATTATATATATATATATTTATATATATATTATATATTATTTATATATATATATATATATATTATTGTGGCAGAATGACCGGGTTGCAGTTGCAGGTCTCTGCCACTAGGTGGAATTAAGCCGGGTACCTGCGACAAAGGTGCCCCCGAATGTCTGGGTTCGGTGGGGGAAGGAGACTTGCTGATGTCAGTAACAATAGGTACAATTGGTCTCCTTTCCCGGGACGGTCGTAGCGTTGGGTGGGAGGCTGTCCCCCCGTTCCAGGCCAGGTTTTGGACCAGTCCCTGTAGGGCTATAAGAGGCCTCCTACTACAGGTGATCGGGGGGCGTGGTCTGCTAGCCGGAGAGAGGCTCTGGGCCCTCGTAGGCTTGAAGGAAGCCATTACTGTACTGGAGAGTGCAGGGTGTGTGGTACTGGACATTAAGTCCCGACTACGTGTAGACAGGGAGCTCTATGTGTAGTTAGTGGCCAGACGGCCGAGGGTTTTATTTATGTATTGGTTCTGAATGCGGTGCTGTACACCTGTGCTGCACACCTGTGCTGCAATAAAACAGGCGGAAGCCCTAAAGAAGTTTTGGTGGTGTGACATTCGCTTACCAAAGCGGCAATCTCGTGAGCAAAGTACCACCAGGACGGCCCAGGAGGGCGTCCGGACGCCAGCGAGGCGTTATATAGTAACTTTTCTCATTTTTTCACTACAATGGGAGTGCTGCGATTTTCTTGAAATATACATTGTGGACTTGTGACATGAGTTGAGTATTGCTGACACCCATTATTATATTGTTTCATTTTTGTGTGCTGCTATTTTCTATTTTATATATAACATAAATAAATATAATAGCGCATAATAATAAAATATATATAAATATATAGTAGTTGCCTGGTTCTGCCACTAGGCGGAGTAATACAGGAGGTATACAAACAACATGCCACCAAGGGTACCTTGGTGGAATAGAAGCCAGCCATATGAATTGTCAGCCACACTAAGCCGTTCCTGGGTTGGCTCTTATTGGGAGTAGACAATGTGTTGGGTGGGCGTCTACTCCCCATGTTTCAGGCCAGGTTTTGGACACATCTCTGGAGGCTTATAAAATCCTGGGACTACAGATGTTCTGGGGGGTGTGGTTTTGCTGCCTGAAGATTGGAACAACACTTAGCCAAGGAAGAGGCTCTTACCCCCCCAGTACTAATATATTTTTCTGGTGCTGGACGTTAGGTCCAGACCGCATGTAGAGAGGGACTGCATATGTGTTTAGTCAGTAGCCAGACAGCTGAGGAGTTTCTTTTATGCAATCCCAGAGTTAAGCAACCGCGGAATCTTCTCTTGGCCTCTTGCAGTTTACAGACTCTCCCACTCTCAAGGATGGGAACTCCCTTGACCTTGTTTTCTGTCGTCTCTCATCAATTTCTCACTTCACTAATTCTCCTTAGGCACTCTCTGACAACAACCTTAACTCCTTCACTATCAGTAATTCTCAGCTTTCTTTGGATACACCTGCCCATCACACATTCAGAAATATCCGCTCCATCAACTCACAGACACCATATAGTCCTCACTGCCCCCTATCTCCTCCATCTTCTGTCCTGACCTGGCTGTCAAACAATACAACGAAACTCTCATCCACCCTGGAAATAGTGGCACCACTCACACAGCGCACCACCAGATTCAAACACTGGCAGCCTGGCACACGCCTCAGACTCCTTTTCTGCATCAATGTTCCAGGTGTGCTCAACGTCCGTGGAGAAAGTCTAAGCTACCTGCAGACTTTCTCCACTCCAAATTCATGCTCAGGGCTTACCACACTGCCCTTCACCATGCCAAACAAGACTATTTCACCTCCCTCCTCTCACCATTCCCCAACACCCCAACACGCCTGTTTGACACTTTCTACTCCCTTCTCCGGCCTGAAGCTCAGGCCCTGGTCACTGACCTCTGTGCTGAAGACTTGCCCACTCATTTCAAAAAACAAAATTGACAGTATCTGGCAAAACATTGCATCTCAATCCTTAATAGCACCCATCCTGCCCCTCCCTACACGTCCTCTAGGAAGGGAAGATCTCTCTTTAAGGAAGAGCACCTATATAGGTGTTTAGAGATTCAAAAGTGCCTTTTTGCACTCCACGAAGCATCTGCATATCACAAGGCATTATGGGAAAGAAGCTGAGAAGCTCTAGTGCCCTCTTTTGAATGTAACACATCCTCAATTTGCTTTTGACCCACTGGATCTTTGGAAAGCAAGAAGGGATATTAATCAAGCCAGCATCACTCATCTGTATACAGCCTTTTCGGGGGTTTGCCCCTCATCAGTACAGTGCAGAGCGATGCTAGCTTGGCTGAGTGGGAGGCAATGAGTAGCTCAGAAAGGGAAGATCTCTCCTTAGGGAGAGTGCCTATATAGGTGTGTGGAGATTCGAAATTGCCTTTTTGCACTCCACGAAGCATCTGCATATCACAAGGCATTATGGGAAAGGAGCTGAGAAGCTCTAGTGCCCTCTTTTGGATGTAACAAATCCTCAATTTCCTTTTGACCCACTGGATCTTTGGGAAGCAAGAATGGATATTCAGCCAAGCCAGCATCACTCATCTGTATACCGCCATTTTGGGGTTTTGCCCCTCTTCAGTACAGTGCAGATTGATGCTATCTTGGCTGAGTGGGAGGCAATGAGTAGCTCAGAAAGGGAAGATCTCTCCTTAGGGAGAGCACCTATATAGGTGTGTGGAGATTTCAAATTGCCTTTTTGCACTCCACGAAGCATCTGCATATCACAAGGCATTATGGGAAAGGAGATGAGAAGCTCTAGCGCCCTCTTTTGGATGTAACAAGTCCTCAATTTGCTTTTGACCCATTGGATCTTTGGAAAGCAAGAAGGGATATTTAGCCAAGCCAGCATCACTCATCTGTATACCGCAATTTTGGGGTTTTGCCCCTCGTCAGTACGGAGCAGAGCAATGCTAGCTTGGCTATACAGGTGCTCTCCCTAAGGAGAGATCTTCCCTTTCTGAGCTACTCATTGCTTCCCCCTCAGCCAAGCTAGCATCGCTCTGCTATGTTATGACAAGGGGCAAAACCCCGAAACGGCTGTATACAGATGAGTGATGCTGGCTTGGCTTAATATCCTTTCTTGCTTTCCAAAGATCCAGTGGGTCAAAAGCAAATTGAGGATTTTTTACATCCAAAAGAGGGCGCTAGAGCTTCTCAGCTCCTTTCCCATAATGCCTTGTGATACACGTCCTCTAGTAATACCCATCCTCCCCCTCCCCACACGTCCTCTAGTCTGCTTTCAGCACTTGACCTGACGACAGAAGAAGACATGTCCAGGCTTCTCTTGTTTGTTTGCCCCATCACCTGCTTTAATGACCCCATTCCCTCTCACCTTGTCCAGTCCATTTCTCCGGCTGTCCTCTCTCACCTAACTGTAATCTTCCATCTCTCTCTCTCTACTGGGATCTTTCCATCTTCGTTTAAACATGCTGCTATAACCCCTTTACTAAAAAAGCCTAATCTTGACCCGTCTTGCGCTGCTAATTACCGACCAGTCTCTAACCTGCCCTTCATCTCTAAACTCCTAGAACGCTTGTTCCACTCTCGCCTAATCTGCTATCTCTCTGCTAACTCTCTTCTCAATCCTCTACAATCAGGTTTCCACACTTTATACTCCACAGAAACTGCCCTAGCTATAGTCTCTAATGACCTCCTCACTGCTAAATCTCAGGTCAACTACTCATTGCTGCTTCTTCTGGATCTCTCTGCAGCGTTTAACACTGTTGATCACCATCTTCTCTTCAGCACGCTCAGCGACATTGGCATCCAAGACACCGTTCTCTCTTGGTTCTCATCCTATCTCTCTGACCACTCCTTCAGTGTCTCATTTGCAGGTTCTACTTCTCCGCTCCCTCTTGCTGTTGGGGATCCCCAGAGACCAGTTCTTCGTCCTCTCCTCTTTTCAATCTATACAGCCCCAATTGGCCAAACCATCAGTAGATTTGGCTTTCAGTACCATCTCTATGCTGATGACACTCAACTATACACCTCCTCCCGAGACATCACTCCTGCCCTGCTACAAAGCATCACTGACTGTCTGTCCGCTCTCTCTGACATCATGTCCTCTCTCCATCTGAAACTAAACCTCACTAAAACTGAACTTCTTGTCTTTCCACCATCTTCTAACCAACCCTACTCTGCTATTTCTGTTTCTGTGTGATACCACCATAACTCCTAGGCAGCAGACCTGCTGCCTAGGGGTTGTACTAGATTCAGATCTGTCCTTCTCTCTCTACATCCAATCCCTTTCCCGCTCTTGTCACCTTCACCTCTTGTCACCTGCACCTCAAGAACATCTCCAGAATTCATCCTTTTCTCACTGTGGAAACAACTCAAACTCTCATTGTGGCTCTTATTCTTTCTCGTCTTGACTACTGTAACTCTTTGCTTATCGGTCTCCCTCTTTGCAAACTCTCCCCTCTCCAATCTGTCCTGAATGCAGCACCCAGGCTCATCTTTCTTTCCAGACACTATACTGATGCCTCTACCCTGTGTCAGTCACTGCACTGGTTAACCATTCAGTACAGGATACAAGAAAAACTCATAACTCTCACCCATGAAGCTCTACACAGCACTGCACGCCCCGACCTGTCCGCCCTCATCTCTGCCACCCTACCCACTCTCTCCGCTCTGCTGATGCTATCAAACTGTAGACCACAATCATCAGAACCTCCCATGCCGATTTTCAAGATTTCACACGTGCTGCACCAGTTCTCTGGAACATCCTACCACGTACCATCAGGCACAATCCTAACCTTCATAGTTTTAAAAGTTACCTGATAATACACCTTCTTAGGCAGGCCTACCAGGATCCCTAATTGCTAACCCCCACCTTCTATCACACACACTTTGGTCACTCCCTACACCAGGGCACTCACAGGCACTTATCCGTAAAAAGATGTCCTGTCAGGGTGGCAGGTTCACCCAATTTTTATGTAAACCACCCCATATTTATGAAACATGGCTGGACCATTGTAAACTTAGCACTTTTCACCCTTATAGATTGGAAGCTAACCTTCTTGCCACAGCTTGCAATGATGTGCCATCCTGGATAAGCTGTACTACCTGAGCAACTTCTGTGCATTGTAGACACCGCCTTATGCTACCTATAGGGGTGGGAGTGATGACAAAATGCAAAAGTGACCAAAACAACATCCAGAAAGGATGAGAACAGATAAATGGTCTTTTGTTACTACCTGCAGAACCACTGCTTTTGTAGAAGTTGTCTTGCTAATTGTCTATCATTTCTATCTGTTGTCTGTTCCATTTGCACAACAGAAACTAATTCCCAATCAGTATTGATTCATAACTGGACAGGTTGATTTCACAGAAGTGTGATTGACTTGAAGTTACATTGTGTTGTTGAGGTGTTCCCTTTATTTTTTGAGCAGTGTATACTGTATACAATGAAGGAAATAATTATTTGATCCTTTGCTGATTGTGTACGTCTGCCCATTGACAACGACATGAACAGTCTATAATATTAAGAGTAGGTTAATTTTAACATTGAGAGATAGAATACCAAAAAAGATATCCAGAAAATCACATTGTATAAATAAAAATGTATTTGCATTTTGCAGTGAGAAATAAGTATTTGATTCGTCTGGCAAACAAGACTTAATGCTTGGTGGCAAAACCCTTTTTGGAAAGCACAGCAGTCAGACATTTTTTGTAGTTGATGATGAGGTTTGTGCACATGTCAGGAGGAATTTTGATCCACTCCTCTTTGCAGATCATCTCTAAATCATTAAGATTTTGAGGCTGTCACTTGGCAACTTGGAGCTTCAACTCCCTCCATAATTTTTTTATGCAATTAAGGTTTAGAGACTGGCTATGCCATTCCATGACCTTAATGTGCTTCTTTTTGAGCCACTACTTTGTTGCTTTAGCTATATGTTTTGAGTCATTGTCTTGCTGGAAGACCAAACCATGACCCATTTTTAATGTCCTGGCAGAGGGAAGGAGGTTGTCACTCAGGATTTTACAGTACTTGGCTCCAACCATTATTTTATTGATGCGGTGAAGTAGTCCTGTGCCCTTAGTAGAGAAACACCCCCAAACATGATGTTTCCACCTCCATGCTTGAGAGTGGGGACGGTGTTCTTTGGGTCATAGTCAGCATTTCTCTTCTTCCAAGCACGGTGAGTTGTGTTACTGTCAAAGAGCTCAATTTTTGTTTCATCTGACCATATCACCTTCTCCCAATCACTCACAGAATCATTCAGGTGTTCACTGGCAAACTTCAGATGGGCCTGCACATGTGCCTTCTTGAGCAGGGGGACTTTACGGGCACTGATAGATTATAAACCATTACGGCATAATGTGTCACCAATGGTCTATGATCTTGTCCCTGACATCCTTAGAAAGCTCTTTGGTCTTTCCCATGTTGTAGAAGTTAGAGTCTGACTAATAAATTGAGTCTGTGGACAGGAGTCTTGTATAAAGTTGACTTTTTAAGACTCCTGTCTTTAATGCAGATAATAAGTTAATTAGGAACATCTAACTGGTCTGTGGGAGCCATAACTCTTAATGGTTGGTAGGGGATCAAATACTTATTTCTCTCAGCAAAATGCTAATAAATTCATATAATTTATACAATGTGATTTTTCTGGATTCTATTCTTGATATTCTATCTCTCAATGTTAAAATTAACCTACCCTTAAAATTATAGACTGTTCACATCTTTGTAAGTGGGCAAACTTACACAATCAGCAAGGGATCAAATAATTATTTCCTTCACTGTAAATGTGTTGAGTTATTCTAATGCACACCAAATTTACACTGTTTTACAAGCTGCACACTGACTACTTCACATACTTTACATTGTATCATATGTTCAATCTCATCCCATGAAAAGATATAATCCAATATATGGTGTGTATTCACTCTCGTGAGATACTATATATATATATATATATATATATATATATATATATATATATATTTATATAGTGAGACGTGACAGGCGAAGTGGCTGAAGGGAGGTGTATCTCCCCTAGAGTACTCTCTTATGTGGCTTTAGGGAGTATATGGACAGAGGTGTGTCACCAAGAGGCCTGGGTTCGGTGAAGGAAAACTGACAGTTTGGGTGTCAATAGCATTACATTACTGACACGGCTTGGTTTTAGTATAGTGCTTGAAAAGGCTCACCTCTTTTTTTGGAGCCGAAACGTTGCTTCATGTACTCAGGATTCTAATAAAGGAGTTGTTTTATGCTGACATCCAGGTTACTATTTTTTCCTGGTTTTAGTATAGTGACTCCAAGTCACAGTTCCGGGTTGGTCTTTTTCCAGGAGTGATTAAGTGATGGATGGGAGACCACTCCCACGCACCAGGTGAGGCTGGTGTCAGGCTCCATAAAGCCTGGACCTGGAGGCCTGTGTTTGTCTCCGATGGACCTCTGCTGTTTAAGAGGAAAGCCACGCTAGGATCTGCAGACTGTGTGAGTCAGAAAGGAATCCTATGTTTAGTAAGTGCTCTCCATAGTGTTAAGTGCTCTCCATAGTGCTATGGTGCTCTCTGCAGTGCTATGGTGATTATATATATATATATATCATACTAGATACTAGAAAAGTGGATACAGATCTCATATATTGTATTATAGCTTTTCATGGGACAACTGAACATGTGACACTTTGATACATAGTAAAATATGTGAAGTTGTCAGCGTGCAGCTTGTAAGACAGTATAAATTTGGTAAGCCTCAAAATAACTCAACACACAGCCATCAATGTCTAAACAAAAGTAAGCACACCTCAAACGGACAAATTGCGACCCAAGTGTCAATATTTTGTGTGGCCACCATTGTTTTCCAGCACTGCCTTAATTCTCTTGGGCATGGAACTCACTAGAACTTCATGGGTTGTAGCCACTGGATCCTATTCCACTACTCCATGATGACAGCACAGAGCTGGTGGATGTTAGAGACTTTGCCCTCCGCCACCTTTAGTTTGAGCATGCCCCACAGATGCTCATTAGGGTTTAGGTCTGAAGTCATGCTTGGCCAGTCCAGTACCTTTACTCTCATATTCTTTAGCAAGGCAATGGTCATCTTGGAGGTGTGTCTGGGGTCCTTATCATGTTGGAATAATGCCCTGTGGCCCAGTTTGTGAAGGGAGGAGATCATGTACTGTTTCAGTATGTCACAGTACATGTTGGCATTAATAGTTCATTCAATGAACTGTAGCTCCCCAACAGTTGGCAGCACTCATGCAGCCCCAAACCATGACATTCCCACCACCATGCATGACTGTATGCAAGACACACTTGTCTTTGTACTCCTCACCTGGTTGCCACTAACACACGCTGGACACCATCTGAACCAAAAGAGTTTGTCTTGGTCTCATCACACCACAGGACATGGTTCCAGTAAACCATGTCCTAAGTTTACTTGTCTTCAGCAAACTGTTTACGGGCTTTCTTGTACATCATCTTTAAAAGAGGCTTTCTTCTGGAATGAAAGTCATGCACCAATTTGATGCAGTATGTTGTGTATGGTCTGAGAACTGACAGGCTGACTCTTCACCCCTTTAACCTCTGCAGCAATGCTGGCAGCACTCATATATCTATTTAGAAAGACAATATCTGAATACAACGCTGAGTACACTCAACTTCTTTGATTGACCATTGCATGTTCTGAGTGGAACCTGTCTTGTTAAACAATTGTATGGTCTTTGCTGCAGCTCAGTTTCTGGGTGTTGGAAATCTTCTTATAGCGTAGGTCATCTTTATGTAGAGTAACAATTCTTTTTCTTCGGACCCTCGGGAGGTTCTTTGTCTATGGTCACTTTAAAACTTCCAGTGACCAGTATGAGACAGGGGGAGAGCGAAAAACCCCAAATTTTTAAAACACATGCTCACCTTTTCCACATGAGCCCTTGTAACACAAAATGGTGTGTTGAGCGATTCTTGGCTATCGAAATGGGCGTAGTCGATAGTGGCCCCCTCGTAAGGTTTTTCGAAGTGGCGTCGATTTTGAGCGATGACCATTAAAGTCTATGGGAGAGCAAAAAACCCCTTCATTCTTACACCAAACAAGGGATGGAGAAGCTGGTTTAAATCCCAGCAGTAATGGATATGTGCTACATCTTAGGCAACACACTTGGTTAAAAAAAGCCAAGAAAAAAAAACAAAAAACCATTCCTACCCCTGTTTGTACAATGCATGACCTTAAACCTGCTTCCCCAAAAATTAAAAAGTGCCAGAAGGCGTTGATTTTGAACCATCATTTATTTGAAGGGAATTGGAATTTCCCCTTTCCCTGGAAGCAGAAATGAGCCCCAAACTGTCCCCCCCACATTTAAAAAGGCCCAAAAAAAAGGAGTCTTCCAACCACCTTTTAGTTTCACTGGCATTGACTTACCTGCCCGGGGGCCACAGATGAGCCCAAACCTGCAGGGGACCCCCACTTTTAAAAAAGGCCGGAAAAAGGGTCTTTAAAAACCACCATTTTAGTTTCATGGACATTGATTACCTGCCCTGGGCCACAGATGACCCCCAAACCTGCATGACCCCCACATTTAAAAAAAGTGGGGGGAAAAAAGGGATTTTTTCAACCCCTTTTTCTTTCAACCCCCAAAAATATGGGTGGTTAAGTTTCCTGTTACACCCAGGTGCCCTTTTTCTTGGCTTTTTTCTTTTTTTATTTTACTCAAGTGGCTGGAAAAAATTTGCTCTGTACTTTGTTCTTGCCCTGCTCCATACCCCATGTCCTCGAATAACCTCATCTGGTCAAGTTTTCCTGTACCCCCCTTGTACAATTCAGAGGTTTTTTTTTTAACAGCTTTTTTGTACATGAATTTTTTTAGTACTTTAATTCAGAAAACACATTTTTAAATCGGGGGAAATCCCCCTGTCTTTGTTTCCTTTTTTATTTTAAATGGGTTGTCTCAATAAAGGGATTGAACTATTTTTTAAAGCTTGCAAAAAAAGTCATTTTGCAATGTCCAAAAAACAGTGTCCTACCTTTTCCCTTTTTCTGAAGGCCCCATCACCCTTGAGCCACTCTTGAAAATTGTGAAGAACAAAATTCTGTTAGAAACAACATTTTTAGAATGGACCTGTAGTATTGCGCATTTCAAAGCAGCATGCCCCAAAAAAATTTAAAAAATAAACTTTCAGCCCTGTTAAAAATTTAAAGGAGAAATCCCATTAGAAAGCCACATTTCGTTAAAAAGGACCATATTATTGCTGTATTCACAGCAACATGACCCCAAAAAATTATAAATTTGATTCTCAGCCCCTTTTAAAAAAATTGTGGGCAACATGACCCCAAAAACCATTGACAATGTGAAAAATTTCAAAAGATGAAGTGAGAAAAATGGAATAGGGTTTTGTCATAAAACCTTGGTGTCTTTTGTCCCTCACAGCAAAACCAGCAAAATGTACTTTTGGGGGAATTTGAAAATAAAAATTGCTAAGAAATGATCTTTATAAAAATAAGTTTTTCAAGGGACCATTTCTGTTTGGGAGGAATGTAAAGTAGACCAGCAACAAATCGGTGACCTGGGCAAGGGGGGCCAAACATCATCAGGACCCCATGCTGATTCATTTGATGAAAGTCAAACGACCACTTATTGGGGGAAAGCCGGATGCTTTTGTCGTAATGACTCCTCGGTTGCTGAAGGTCCCCCAGATTGACGCTGGTGTGGGCAGGACAAACCCCTCTATGGCGGGGCGAACCAGCGGGCCCTTCGTCCATTTTGGAACCCAGAAGTCTTTTGGGTCTGGAACACATCCAAAAAAATCGGTGTTGAGACGCAGATAGTCGGCACCATGATTTTGTGGTCTCTGGGTGTTGTATTGGGGCCCTGCATTGCAGCGTTGGTGAGGTGGTAATTAAAGATTCCCGAGGTCACCCTTTGGCTTCTGCCACCTTGCCTGCTCCCGCTCGGCTGCTTGGCACTTACTGCTGTACGTAGATGGCGTGTTCCACCTGACATTTGAAGAACGTAAACGACGCAACAGAGTCTCCAGTTGATCAATCAGAAAGGTCTCCTTTTCCTGCATTTACTCTCTTTTGGGGGGGGGGAAGGAAAGTGTGAGTTTTGTTTTGTCCCCGGGGACCCAGGAGGGTGGCCCCCCCAGAACTGTTGTTCTTTTGATGGCTTAATGCGGGATCTGTTGGAGGAAAGGGGAGCATCCAAGCACTCATGTGAGGATGGAGCCTTGATTTCCCCAAAGCCCCTGGGTTGGGGGCATGCAAATCTCTTCCCATCTCCCTCAAATTCCCCCAACCCTTTTCCCAAAGGCAGGGACGTGGTGTCTAGGAATCCTCCCCCTCCTCTCCGCGCTTCCCCCGGCACAGCTTCAACACAGCCCTGACATGCCCCAGATGTGATCCCTGAGAGCGGGTGCCGCCTTGCACTAGCTCTGTACCCTGAAACCATGCCTAATGAAAACCGAAAAAATTGAGAAACTGTCGGGCCTTGTGGATTTGACGGAGGAAAGGTACTGTCTGATCTGTGTCCGTCTCTCCCCCGCCGCGGCGGGCCTATGTTTCAGGTGTCCAACGATCGTTCCAGAATAAGTTACCCCAAAAAGCTCATGCTGACAAGGGCTCGGCCGCACTAACATTTTGGGGGCTTCTTAAATGGCAAGGATGGGGCAGAGCTTTCACCTGCCTTCACTTTGGTGGCTCAAAAAATCCAGATCCGCCCGCTGTTGTGGCCATGTGCACTTCTACTGCTAATGGGGATTGCGCTGCTTTCCCCCAATCGCTGGAGATGTGGGGGTGGAATTCCGTGTTGCCACGTCAACAAAGAGACGGTTGGGGGGGGCCGAGCTGACGCTGCAATGCAGCCAGGGGGGGAGAGGGTGGAAATCAGACCTCCCTTCTTCAGCAGGGAGCCAGACCCGGGTAGCTCTTTAGAAATTTTTTGGCGACAAGGTTCATGAATTTTGCCCCGGCAAGGGGGTGTGCTCCGCTACCCATCTTAAGGGGGGCAGCGATTTCGCCCGTTATCGCACACCACCCTTTCCCCGGCACAAGGTTCTTGTCACCCAGCCGCGCTCGGTCTCGTTGTTAGGGTCCACAGCTCCTGACCTGTGTGTGGCGGTCTCCAAGCAGATTAATTTTTCCACGGCCTGGTGTTCGGGGGTGATGCCACCCGAGGCCTTGGGGGAAAGAGCCCCGCACCATCCCCCGGTTTTGAAAAGCGTGCGCCGGCCTGAGAGCCACCCTCACCCCAGAGAAAATCCATCAGCTCACCCAGTGAGCTGTCCAGAGTTTAGCGCCTTGGCCCTGTTACTAGTCCTGTGCGGTGTTGAGATGGATTTTCCGGACACAGATGCAGACAACGCGCTTTAAATTTTTGTGGGCAGTGGCTGGCCAGGGGAGGGACGGCTTTTTGGCAAAGAAATCCTGCTCGGCATTGGATTGGGGGCGGGAGGGCCATGAGTGGCGGAACCCATCTGTGTCCACCGACGGGAAAAAATTTTCCCAAGGCCAAAAACCTGGCAAGCCGAAAATTAGGCTTTTGGCTTTGGGATGGTTTTGGGGGTTAAAGGTTTTTCGTCCCCAAACCTGGAAGACAGAAGGGTGGCGTAGACTGGCCCCTATATGGCGTGCAGGTCGTCAAAAATGGGGGAAGGAGAAGGGGGAGGAGGGTTCTGGGGGTGTGGTGGTACTCGGGCGTGGTGGGGGGTGAACGGAGGGTGATCCCCCGATCTGGCTCTGAGGACATGGGAGTGAGGAAAAGCTTGGTGGTGGCGGAGGAGGGGGGAGGCGGAGACAGGGGGGTGTACGGGTTTGGGGGCCCGGGTCGGTCTGGCCCATTTTGGCCAAATGTTCCTCCATTTCAACCAGCTTGCTGCATGTGAATAGGAATGGTTTGGGGGTGGTTAACCCCTTAAGGTTCTTTCTTAGTTATGTGTTTACGGGAAAGGGGGAAATGCTCGTGGGTTTAATCAGCGAATCCCACCGGTCTTGATTGGGTTATCTCTGCAATGTTGTAGGCTACGCCTTTTTCCTCTCAGACTTCTTTTCCCAGTAATGCCATGTGCTCTCAGCCCTTTTTTTCAATCAAAACACGCTTCGTTCCCCGAACCCCCAAACTTCGAATTCGTTCAGAATCGAAGTTTTCCTGAAATTTAAACAAAATTTCCCCTTTTTAGAATCAATTCGCCCTCTCTACTCATTAGAATGTTAAGCGATTTTTATCGACAAGTTTTAAATCGGCAAGGTTTTTAGGTGATCGAAATTTCCAGATATGCAATAAATTTTGGTTAAAATTTGCAAAAAATCTTTAAGATCGCGCCTTTTTTGGCACTTCCTGTATTTTTTGGGGGCCAGCAAATCAGATTACAGATAGGAGGGTAAGTGTGTTGCAACGTCATGAGGGAGTGTAGGTTGCGATTGGCTGGAAAAATCACATGACCTTGTATTACATAGAACAGCGTTTCCTGTTCAGCCTTAGTGTCTCTCAGCGTCTCATCAGAATTAGAACGTAAGAGAAACAGTCTCTGAGGTACGCTGTGACACCCCCCAAAAAAACGCTTTAAAAGTGAGTTCTTTAGTATGAGAATCCTTTTAAACAAAAAAAAAAAAAAAGGGGGCCCGGGGGAGCAGGGGCAGCTTCCCTACACAGTACAGTGGGGTGTGTGAGGAGGGAATTGGGGTTTTTATGTAGAATCTGTGGGCAGAAAATGAAGCATGGCCGGGAGCAAAGTTGCCCCCACGGCCCTGCGTCAAAAACATGCGGTCCCATCCCGTGGGCTGGGGAAAAAGTGGGGCAGATGTGGGGGCCATCCCGCAAACGCAGCAACGCGCAGCGCCCCCCTGGCACGTGCCATTGCAGCCTTTTCAAGGCTCCACCACCTTGCGAAGGGGCTGTTTCTCTTTTCCATCTTTCCGGTCCGATGCTCCTGTCCTGGTTTCTTGCGCCAACAGTCGTTCGAGGCAATTGCAAAGAGAAAAACAGTTGGTCCAACCCTCCCAAAGGGGCAGAAGTGACCGTGCTTCCCATCCAAGTTGTTGGTATGCCGTCCCTCCCTTTCCAAATGGGGGACTCTGCACCTTCAGAGAAAAAATGGCTTTGGCCGACCCGAGATAAAGAGTTCCAAGCCGTAATTTCTTTTCCAAAAAGGCAGTACCAGCACTTCATAAACATGTAGAACAGAAGGTGGGCCAGTCCTTGAGCTTATCGGTTTGTTCCAAGGTGCATGGCAGCACGGACGTGTGGAGCTGTAACTACTCAGCCATGAGTAAGGGTCATGTGATCCGAAACGCGTCGGCAGTCTAGCTCCATTCTGTCCACACCTATCTAGGTGAAGGGTCTCTCGTTTGTGCATGTTTGCCTTTGGATTTTAAATAGAAAGAAATAAATCTTTGATATTTTTTAAGAGCCCAGTCTGCACCTGCATATATTTTTCTCTCCTCATCTGACACCATGTTGTTTGCTGAAGCTGGTTCGTTTCTTTGATTACGGTCAGGGCCAGTACATGTCCTTTACGGCCCACTGGGTGAATGTTGAACTTGGACAGGAGACGCCTCCTCCACGTTGTCAAACTGCGGCTCCTGCGCCAATGTCAGCCTCCTCCTCCTCCACCACCACCACCATCTCAGCCTCCAAAAGTACTGTTCCATCATACCATATGTGTAGGGTACAGCGGTGTCACGCAGTTCTACACCTGGCTTGCCTCGGTGAACAAAGTCAAACAGGGGAGGAACTGCTCCGCATCATGCAGCAAGAAATCAATGTGTGGCTTTCTCCACGCCAACTGCTAATCGGAACCATGGTGAAGGACAATGGGAGGAACATGGTGTCCGCGCTGCACCGAGGAGGGATGGTCCCTGCGCCCTGCATGGCGCAAGTGTTCAATCTGGTTGTGAAAAGGTTCCTGAAGTCGTTCACTGATCTTCAGAAGATTCTGAAAATGGCCAGGAAACTATGCATGCACTTCATCCATTCCTACAAAGCCAGGAATACCCTCCTCGAGTTGCAGAGGCAGAACAGCCTCCCACAACACACGCTGATATGTGATATTTCCACCCGTTGGAATTCCAGCCTGCACATGTTGGACCGACTGTATGAACAGAGAAAGGCCATTAACAATTTTTTGATGATCCAGGCGGACAGGAGTACTCCCCTGTGTAACTTTGATGTCAGCCAGTGGGAGCTTATGCGTGACACCTGCCGTTTGCTGAGGCCATTTAAGGAGGCGACGTTATTTGTCTGTCGCCAGGACTACGGGATGAATAACGTCATTCCACTGCTTCATGTCCTGGAACAGATGCTGAAAAATCTCTCTGGGCAGGGGACTGGAGACGTGGTGACTACATCTCATGGCCACATGAGTCCGGTGGGGACTGAAATGGAGGAGGAGGAGGCGGAGGAGGACATTGGAGCAGAAGCATTGTCTGGTGAATTGAGTGGATTTTCTACCCAGGTGACAAGAGAGGAGGAGCAGGAGCAGCTGGAGGAGGTAGATGGAGATGAGGAAGATGAGGCAGATGACCCGCAAGCACCGTGGCAGTATACAGTGGAGATGGAGGCAGGGAGTCCCTCAGAGTCACTTGTGCAAATGGCCTGCAGCATGCTGATTTGTCTGGCTAGTGACAGCCGAATAGTCACCATCCGGCAGAGGGATGACTTCTGGCTCTCCACCCTATTGGACCCACGCTACCGGTCCAAAATGGGAGCCTTTTTCCCAGCTGCTGAGAGGGAGGACAAACTCAAATACTATAGGGAAATCCTCCGTAGTCAGTTGGCCGCTGCCTATGTGCGGCATCGTCTCTCCTCTGACCGGTCTGACCGGGGGGTTCTTCAGCGCTCACGTACTACTGCCGCGGCTGCTGAGGGAAGGTGGGGGGATAGGAGCAGTACCAGCTCCATCAGCAGCAACCTAAGTCTGGAGTCACTGATGAGCAGCTTCCTTCACCCGCCTAGTGAGGAGGGCAGTCGCCAGCAGCAGCAGCAGCAGCAGGACCTGGAGCCAGGGCCGCCAACAGAAATTTCAGGGCCCCATACAGCTGAAGCACCTGCCCCCCCCATTAAACCCCGCCCCCAGCAACCTGTTCGCCCCGCCCCCAGCAAAACAAAAAAACAAAAAAAAACGGCCTCATACAGTGTGCAAAAAAGAATTGTATGGTGTAGTACACCGTACCAAGAGAGTCACATATCTGTCTGTCTCACATATCATAGACACAGGGCTAAGTAGCTCCATCTATATCCCCTCCACCCACATACACTATCCCCCTTCACCCACATACAATATCCCCCTTCACCCACATACAATATCCCCCTCCAATAGCCCACATACAATATCCCCCTACATGTTTCCCTTGGTCACTCACCTCACCACCTTCTAAAATAAACACCAGCAAGAAAGGAAAAGTGTAACTCCTATCACAGGGTGAGGTGTTCTCTCTTTTACTATCTGGTACACATGTACACTGCCACTATACTAACGGCGATATAACACCGCCATATGGAGACCACATAGTGATCTGACACCAGCTCGGGTCACATCACATTACAGTGAATACAGTACTGATCCAGTAAAGTAGTACAATAACCCCTGTAATAAGGGACTCACCGGAGACGTCCTATCTGAGGAGTCGTTCTTTATCCCTTCTCTTCTGCATCTGTTTCACACCATCATGATGGCTTGTCCCGGCCATCATTCCTGTAGAAATTACACACAAATATCTTAGAATCCTCAATTTTCCAGCATCTCTTTACCTATTCCCAATTCTGTACAAACCTCCCAGGGGTGGGAGAGCGGGTACAAGCCGTAACCTAGAGGCCTGGTACCCTAAGGGGATGGAGGGTGGGGGAGAGAACTGGCCCCCTGGAAATAATGCTACAACTATGGACTGCTGCCCTCTCAATTATATTACCAGGTTGGTAGTCAAGATTCTAGGTAGGTAGATAGGCCCTATTTAGGTAGGCAGACCTCCACCGGATAAGTTGGTAGGCCAGCCCCAGGTAGGTTGGTGGGTACCTATCCACGAGACACCTTTAGTTTGTAGGCAGCCAGGGCCCCCTTTATGTTTAGGAAGAGTCACGGCCCCTGTAGAGTTAGGTAGCCAGGGCCCCTTTTAGCGTTAGGTAGAGTCAGGGCCCCCTTTAGCGTTAGGTAGAGTCAGGGCCCCTTTTAGCGTTAGGTAGAGTCAGGGCCCCTTTTAGCGTTAGGTAGAGTCAGGGCCCCCTTTAGCGTTAGGTAGAGTCAGGGCCCCCTTTAGCGTTAGGTAGAGTCAGGGACCTCTTTAGGGATAGCTAGGTAGCCAGGGCCACCTTTAGGGATAGCAAGGTAGCCAGGGCCCCCGTTAGGGATAGCCAGGTAGCCAGGCCCCCCTTTAGGGATAGCCAGGGCCCCCTTTAGGGATAGCCAGGTAGCCAGGGCCTTCTTTATTTCTAGCCAGGTAGCCAGGGCCCCCTTTAGTTCTAGCCAGGTAGCCAGGGCCCCCTTTAGTTCTAGCCAGGTAGTCAGGGCCCCCTTTAGTTCTAGCCAGGTAGCCAAGGCACCCTTTATTTCTAGGCAGGTAGCCAGGGCCCCCTTTATTTCTAGCCAGGTAGCCAGGGCCCCCTTTAGTTCTAGCCAGGTAGCCAGGGCCCCCTTTAGTTCTAGCCAGGTAGCCAGGGCCCCCTTTATTTCTAGCCAGGTAGCCAGGACCCTCTTTATTTCGAGCCAGGTAGCCAGGGCCCCCTTTATTTCTAGCCAGGTAGTCAGGGCCCCCTTTATTTCTAGCCAGGTAGCCAGAGCTCCCTTTATTTCTAGCCAGGTAGCCAGGGCCCCCTTTAGTTCTAGCCAGGTAGCCAGGGCTCCCTTTATTTTTAGCCAGGTAGCCAGGGCCCCCTTTATTTCTAGCCAGGTAGCCAGGGCCCCCTTTATTTACAGCAAGGTAGCCAGGGCCCCCTTTATTTCTAGCCAGGTAGTCAGGGCCCCCTTTATTTCTAGCCAGGTAGTCAGGGCCCCCTTTATTTCTAGCCAGGTAGCCAGGGCCCCCTTTATTTCTAGCCAGGTAGCCAGGGCCCCTTTTATTTCTAGCCAGGTAGTCAGGGCCCCCTTTATTTCTAGCCAGGTAGACAGGGCCCCCTTTAGTTCTAGCCAGGTAGCCAGGGCCCCTTTCCTTATATATAATAATAAAAAATAAAAAAAATAAAAAATCAGCCACTTACCTGGCTCCGGCTCCCGCTCCAGCCGCTCCGAGCTGCCGCCGGCTCCGTACTGCCGCCCTGCATAGGCGGCGCGGTGAAGTGACGTCACCGCGCCGCCTACGTCACCAGTAGGGGCCGGCACCCGGCGGGCTGAGGGCCTAACGCCTTCATCCTGCCAGGGAGATCAGCGGAGCGCAGCGCTAGTGGCGCTGTGCTCCGATGACACCGCGCAGCCCCGGGAGTCGGAGACATTAGTCCTCGGCTACCCGGCCGGTCTCTGGGCGCTCGGGACGCAGGGCCCGGGCATTCAGAGACCGGATGCGCGGCTGGGCCCCGGGGAGCGACGGCACTGCCTCCGGGGCCCGCAGCAGCTTGGGGCCCACGCTGTGGGCCAGGCAGAGCCTGGTTCGGCGGCTGCGCCGCCGGGCCCCGCTCTGTCATGGGTAATAAGAGGGCCCGCTTGCCGCGGGCCCCCTTATTCCACCGGGTCCCATACGGGAGTACTGGTTGTACCCCCTGTATGGCGGCCCTGCCTGGAGCAGTCCCTGAACCAACAGGTGGTGGCCTACTTGGACAGCACTCTGCCACCCCAGTTAGAAGATCCGCTGGACTACTGGACAGCCAATCTGGATGTGTGGCCGCAACTTGCCGAGTTTACAGTGGAGAAGCTGTCCTGCCCGGCCAGTAGTGTGGCATCAGAGCGGGTGTTCAGTGCGGTGGGGGCCATCGTTACCCCAAGGAGAACCCGCTTGTCCACAGGAAATGTGGAACGACTGACCTTTGTCAAGATGAATCAGGCGTGGATCGGCCAGGATTTCCATACACCAATGCCTTAGGTGTCAGGCTACATCAGCCATGACGCCTCACACAAACTGTGAGAAATGAGTCTGAGTTCAAACTACCTGCCTCAGCCACTATTCTGATGCTGCCATGCGCCTGATGCCACACATCTGCTGACAGTTTCTCCATCTGCCTACCACCATCTTTACCAGGGACTGGTATTGCCACCCACCTCCACACTCTGTCATTGTGCCACTCTATGACCTCATGTTGCTGCTGCTATTGCTGGTGCCGTGACATCCACACTGTGTCATTGTGCCACTCTCTGACCTCATGCTGTTGCTGCCATCACCTCCACTCTCTGTCATTGTGCCACTCTGTGACCTACTACTGTTTTGCCACCTCCAGAATGTTATTGTGCCACTGCCTGACCTCATGCTGCTACTGTGGCTGCTGCTGTGACCTCCACACTGTGTCATTGTGCCCCTCTCTGACCTTATGCTGCTGCTGTGGTTGCTGCTGCGGTCACCTCCACACCCTGTCTTTGGGCCACTCTCTGACCTTATGCTGCTGCGGCCGTGACCTCCACACTCTGTCATTGTGCCACTCTCTGACCTCATGCTGCTGTGGCTGCTGCCGTGACCTCCACACTCTGTAATTTTGCCACTGTCTGACCTCATGCTGCTGCTGCCGTGACCTCCAAACTCTGTCATTGTGCCACTCTCTGACCTCATGCTGCTGCTGTTGATGCCGTAATCTCCACACTGTGTCATTGTGCCACTCTCTGACCTCATGCTTCTGCTGCCATGACCTCCACACTCTGTCATTGTGCCACTCTGTGGCCTACTCCTGTTTGTGCCACCTCCACACTCTGTCATTGTGCCACTCTCTAACCTCATGCTGCTGCTGCTGTTGCTGCCGTGACCGCCACACTGTGTCATTGTGCCACTCTCTGGCCTCATGCTGCTGCTGTGGCTGCTGCTGTGACCTCCACGCTCTGTCATTGTGCCACTCTCTGACCTCATGCTGCTGCTGACGTGACCTCCACACTCAGTCATTGTGCCAGGCTCTGCCCTCATGCTGCTGCTGCTGTTGATGCGGGGATATCCACAGTGTGTCATTGTGCCACTCTCTGACCTCATGCTGCTGCTGTGGCTGCTGCGGTGACCTCCACACTCTGTCATTGTGCCATTGTCTGACCTCTTTCTGCTGCCGTGACCTCCACACTCTGTCATTGTGCCACTCTGTGCCCTACTCCTGCTTGTGCCACCTACACACTCTGTCATTGTGCCACTCTCTGACCTCATGCTGCTGCTGCTGCTATTGATGCCGTGACCTCCACACTGTGTCATTGTGACACTCTCTGACCTCATGCTGCTGCTGTGGCTGCTCCCATGACCTCCACACTCTGTCATTGTGCCACTGTCTGACCTCATGCTGCTGCTGCCGTTACCTCCACACTCTGTCATTGTGCCACTCTCTGACCTCATGCTGCTGATGTGGCAGCTGCCGTGAACTCCACACTCTGGCATTGTGCCACTCTCTGACCTAATGCTGCTGCTGCTGTTGATGCCGTCACCTCCACACTGTGTCATTGTCCACTCTCTGACCTCATGCTGCTGCTGCTGCTGCTGCCGTGACCTCCACACTCTGTCATTGTGCCACTCTCTGACCTCATGCTGCTGCTGCCGTGACCTCCACACTCTGTCATTGTGCCACTCTGTGGCCTACTCCTGTTGTCCACCTCCACACTCTGTCATTGTGCCACTCTCTGACCTCATGCTGCTGCTGCTGTTGATGCCGTGACCTCCACACTGCATCATTGTGCCACTCTCTGACCTCATGCTGCTGCTATGGCTGCTGCCGTGACCTCCACACTCTATCATTGTGCCACTCTGTGGCCTACTCCTGTTTTTGCCCCCTCCAGAATTTCATTGTGCCACTCTCTGACCTCATGCTGCTGTGGCTGCAGCCGTCACTCCCCACTTGCTCATATGTTGCCACCTGAGCCATCAGCTTGATTTTTTCCTGCTGTCGCTGCCATGACTTTATCAGGCTACATTCCCGCTTCAGTTTTTTGTCAGTTTTGCCCTCTTAAGTGCCCAGGGAATTTTCTAGTGAAGCGATTCTAAGAGCGGCGGCAGTCATATGCATATCATACTAAAACACAACATTGTATGAAGACCAAACCAAGCTCCCTCTGCATATTTAAGCATGGCACAACATTCTACAGCACCCTGCAGGCTCTGTGCAGCCTGGAAATAGCTGTTTTTTAATGTGATTCGTCCCGAAGCAATTCGGACCGAAACAAATTTTGTCGGAAAATTCGGCGAAGTCACCGAATCGATTTTTTGAGAAATTCGCCCATCTCTACTAATGAGTCATATTACACCATAGAGGAAAATAGAAAATGTCATGCAATTTGGGATTTGCATGGTTCCTACTGACACCTGGACATATTAGTCCATCTTATTTCAGTAAGGATGCGTTTTTGGGTGTGTATTTTGGTACTTTTTTATGTGTTTTTTTTTTCTTCAGAAATGCACAACATTAATTGCTGAGCATTTCTGCAAAAAATGTATCAAAAAACACATTAAAAAATGCACCACAAAGCGCTCTGTGTGAAAGCACCCTAAGGGGTTATGTTTTATGGATTAAATTGTGTTTCCTCACCCTTGTCCTTTAGCCATTTCTGCTACTGCAGCCTATTGAATCAGATATGGTCAAGTTGTGATACCAAACAAAACATAGACAATTTCACCAAGAAATATTATTGGAATGATGTAGACTATCATTAGAAGTTGTTAGTTTGCAGGTCAGAATTCAGTTAAATGATTCTTTGTAGATTTACCACTGCACCAAGTTTCAGTCTAATAAACAGGGATAAAGACTGGGGAAAGATTTACCAACACATATGTGGATAATTTATTTTGTGTTAAGTGCTAATTAGACAAGTGAGCAATCAAACGGCACATCTAGAAAGTTGTATGAAAATGATAACACATTGTTATCCCAAGCACGGATAATTTAAAGGTGCTTTATAAGTACAGCATTTCAAACAAACTCCCAAAGCAAATACCACAGACGCTTTGAAAAGCCATAAAAGTAAAAAATGGATTTCAATAAAACACAGTGTAAAAACAAACTCATAGAGGAAAAAAAAAAACCTGCAAGTATGTGAAAAAGAAAGTAAATGAGATAAAGATACAACATACGGCTCTCATTAGGTTTTCAACAGATTTACCTATAGCATCTGTAAGCAATCAACAACTCTTTGTGTTCTTCACCCTTTCACTACCAGAAATGCCAATCGCCACTGCAATCATAAGATAATAGGGAAATTATGCTAATACATTTTTTGACATTCAATCAATAAGTGAAAAATGGCCAACATTAAAATCAAACAAAATTGCAAGTGAAGGTAATAACACTGATATATCAGTGACAATTGTATTTTTTAAGGGGTGTAATACATTAGACAACAACTGAATAGCCAGTTCTTGAAGTTGATCTAGTGAAAGCAGAGAAAAATCAGACAAAGACCAGATGACTAGACTGGGTCAGAGCATCTGCAAAATGGCAACTTCTCTCTGTCCCAATAGGGAAAGTTATACTTTCCAAGGAAGGGGCAACTAGGGGACCATTTTAAGGTTCACTGATTGTAGTGCTAAGATATTAATTGACCATCCGGAGTCCATGTTGACAGTCAGAAATTCTAGGGTTGTCCTTACGCTTGTGGATCCCTGCAGTAGCAAAATTCCCCCTCACCGGCCACTTTATTTGGTAAACCTGTCCACGCTCGTTAACACTTAATTTTTAATACCAATACATGGGGGCAACTATGCTTTTGGGGTGTAACTGTAAGAAAAAACTCCGCAGTTTTTAAACCGGCATCATATGGGGAAGAAAGGGACTTGAGGCCTTTGAACGGGCTGGTTTTTGGTCCAGAAGGGCTGGTCTGGTATTTCAGAAATGCTGTCTCTGGGGGTTTTCCCACAACCCTTCCCTAGGGTTTAAGAGAAAGGGCAAAAAAAAAAAAAAATCCGGGAGCGGCATCCTGTGGGCGGAAAAAGCCTTGTTGATGCCAGAGGGCAAAGGGAATGGGGAACTGGTTCGAGTGATAGGGGAAAAGGGAAAAAATGACTCAAAAAGCACCCTTAAACCCAAAGGGAGGCAGAAAAAGGGATCTCTGAACACACAGTACGGCGAACTGTGAGGCAGATGGGTCGCAGCAGAAGACCACACCGGGGGCCATCCTTTCAGCTAAGAAAAAAAAAAATAAGAGGCTCCCAATTTGCCCAAGATCATCGAAAAATTTGGGCGTAGAAATTGGGAAAAAAGGTTTTTTGGGCTATGATTCATTTCTGCGGGGACTTCGGGTGGGAGGTCAAATTTGGCGTCAAAAACATGAAACAGGGGATCCATCCTGCCTTGTAATCAAGGGTTTCAGGCCTGGGGGGGTGGTTCTTTGGTGTGGGGAAAAATTTTTTTCGGGGCACTTTTTGGGGCCCCTTGGGGTCCCAAATTTGCATGGGTTGGGAACACCTTGGGGAAATTCAAACCCACGAAAAATTTGGGGGTTTTTTAAAAGGCCAAAAAGGGGGGCCCAAACCCGTTATTTCAGGTTACCAATAAAGGGGCCGGGTGATTGTATGTTGTGGGGCTGTGGGGAGAAAAAATTTTTTTTTTTTAAAAAATACTCCCCAGTAGACCCTTAGAAGTTTAGTTATTAGATATACAAAGTTATCAAAAAAACAAACTTACAGAATAGCGATAGATTATTTGTTTTTTAAATTACCCCCAAAGGATCCCAAGAGTTTGGGGGTGTGGGGTTTTTTTTTAAAACTTGTCGGTTTTAAAGCCAGGATTTGGGCCCCAAGATAAACATTTAAATGGTAAAATGGGGGGTTTTTTCCTGGTTCCCCTTATTTTGGGACTTATAAATGCTTTTATTTTAGGATTTATTTTTTCACTATTTTTTTTGCTTACATTGCATTTTTTTGCGGTTTTACAGGGGTTTTCCCTTTCTTATAACAATGGGGTTCATTACTGCTGAACCCATTCCCTTTGGGGATATGGTGTTTTATTTTAAATGAAAATTTGGGATTCTGGATGGTAAAATGGGGGAAATTATAGTGCTGAGAAAAAAAATTTGCCCAAACCAAATTCCTATTAAACAAATTATCTCTTTAAAAAATTTAGATGGTAAAAAAGCAAATTTCTGTAATTTCCTGAAAAAAAAAAAATTTAAAAAAAAAAAATTTTAAAAGTCACTCAGGGGATGCGGGGGCCCCTGACGGCCACCCAGCCCCTGTCCCTGTTTACTTCCCAAATGCTCCTAAAGGGGCAGACCCCAATTTACAAAAAACCCCCTATGGCTAAGTGCGGGACCGTAAAGGGAAAACAAAAGGGGGTCAACAGCCCGGGGTAAAACGGTGTGGGTAACGGATAACCCAAAAAAAAAACAAATCCAAGTGGGGGGCAAAAAACAAGGGGGGCCCTAAACAGGGTTTCGGGAAACGCGGGTAAAAAAAGGGGGCAGAAGGGGAGGTCAGAAAACGGGCTGAGGTCAGAAACACGGGAAAAAGAAAATTAAAAAAAAATCACAGGGAAAAACAACGGGGGAAACACCTTTGAAGGCAAACCCTGGAGGAACTGGGGGGGTTTTAAAAAGGGTCTGGGGGGACACCCCCCCCCTTTCCCTGATTGGCGAAAGCGTCCGGGCCCTCCGTTGGGCCGGGAGCTGCCCACTCCGGGGTTTAAAGGACCCAGCACCCCCCCCCAGGGTGGCCCTTGGGGGCACACCTTTTAAAACCCTCGCAGGTCGTTGCGTTAAACGGGTGGAAGGCTGCCCAGACGAACGTATCCTAAAAAAACACCCACCCTTTAAAAAGGGAGCTCTTTTATCATTTGTTGCCCCACTTTTTGGGTTTGGGAAAAAAAGGGGCTGGCCCCACTTAGACAAAATTTTTTATGTTAGTTAAAATTTATTTACGTAACAAAGTTTAGGGAGAAAGGATGGGAATGCAGTTTTTCAGGGGTTTTTACCGGGATTTTTAAAACCATCCGGTGATGGTTTTTTTTCCATGCAGGTTTAACCTTTTGAAAAAACTGTCCATTTGGAGGGAATTGGGGCCTTAGGGTGCATTCCCCACTGCCCCCAGGAAAAATTTACCAGCTTTTTGCCACCTTTAAATTGCCTTTTTTTGCCCCGGGTCCCCACCCCGGGGGGGGGGTTTTTGTCCGCGATGGCGAGATAAACCCTTTTCCCCCTTCACATTCACAAGCCCGGGTTCCGTCCGAAAAGGGGTGGAAGGTTTGTGCTTATAAATTTTTGTTTGGGGGCCCCGGACCGGGGGTGTAAAAAAACCCGAGGACGGAAGGGGGGGGTCTGCTGAAAGGGGTTTTTTCCCTTTTAGGGGGAACCATGGGGCTCTTTTTCGGGGGTTTTTTTCAGGGGGGTCTAAATTTCCCGGGCCCCGGAAAAACCCTGCCTTTTGGGACCCCCTTAACGGGAAAAAAATACTGATCTGTTAGTTTGCGTAAAAAAATTTGGGATTTTTGCGGGCAACGGGTTAAAAGATATAAACCCTTTTAAAGGGGGGCTGCAAAGGGCGGGAATTTTCTGGCCCTTGTGTTTTTTTCGGGGAACCCCGTGACGCAGTTTTGGCCCCAAAGGAATATCTCTACCCTTGCGGGTTTGCTTCTCCAGTTTGATGATATGGCCCGATGAATATTTAAACCCCTGGTAAAGGGCTTTGATTTGTTTAGAAGGAAAATGTAATTAAGTTTTGGGTAATCCATTTTATCCCTGCTTTGCCTTTGTAATCTAAAATTATGCAAAATTTTTTATTGCGTTTATCAAAACTATCTTTTGTATTTTCTTAGTTTTTCCACTAAATTTCTTCAAAAATAATAAAGCTTATAAAGCATTTGATTTTTCCCCTTCTTTTTTAAAAGACCCCTTAAAAATTGGAAAAACCCACTGATGCACTTGGAAATTAAACAAAACCTTTAGTCTGTTCATGCAAAAAGCTACTGTAGCATAAATTGCTAAAAAAAAAAGCGGGCTTTGATAGAGGCCCAAATTTCCCACAGGGCATCATAGTTTGCTATGTATAGGGAACCAAAGCTGAAGGCTGCTAAAGGGGGGGCCCTTGCGGACCCTTTTACACCCCCCAAAGCAATAAAATTTTGCCCATGTAAACATAAACGGGGAACCTTTGAAAAATGAAAAAGGCCCTCTTTCTGATGGATCACACAGTTTAATTTACATAATGCGGATGCCCAGGTTAAAATTCTCGCTTTGGGGGGAAGAAAAGGGCATAAAGCAATACGACACCCCGGCTTGTAAATTTTGAATCCGGGTTTTTTTTCATATGGGGGGAAAAATTTGAAACGTACCCCCTATCTAAAAATTTTTATAGTTCAATTTATGCCCTTTTAAATTGCGGGTGGTTTTAACAAAAAAGCATTTCCTCTTTAGAATTAAAATGTAAAAGGCAAAATTAATAAAATACAGAAAAAAGCCAACTCACCTTTTCCATAAACAAAGGGGTTGCCCCAAAAAACTGTGGGAAACCTTTTCATGAAACAAAGCTTTTAATCCACCCAATCCTTAAAAAATTATGAATAAAAAACTTTTTCCCTTATTCTGCTGCCCGCTTTTTTGAACTTAGTAAATCTTAGTGATAGCTAAGAACTAATATAAACTATTAAGTTCCAAACGCATCAGTGCTGTATCATGTCTTAAATTTTAATTAAATCGATTTTTTTAAATGTGAAAAAAAGAAGATTTTTATTCATATTTTATGAATTGCGGGTTTTAAATTGGTTTCATACCATTTACGCTGCAAAAAAATGTTCAGAAATTGGTTTGGGGAATGAGGAAAAAGGGGATTTGGGACGTATATCCAAATTTTAAAGAATAAAGGGAACCTTTTGATCCCAAAAAAGTCCGATCTTGTGAAGTCCCAGCTCACAGTTTACAGGACTTAAAAAATCTGCTGAGCTTCAGAGGTTTTGTTGAACCCAGGCTTCAATAGGTCAGAGCTGTTTTGACAGTGCAAGATGCAAAATAAGATGGTATAAATTTTTTTTACTTTTTGGGCCCCGGGGGGCCCAAGGGGGGCACGGGCCCAAAAATTTAAAGTTTAATTTTTTTAAAATTATTGACCTTATAAAATTTGGGTTTATTTTTTTATTTATTGTGTTTTTAAATTAGGGTTAATTATTTTTAAAAGGGAACCCAAAAGTGAAGTTTCCCTTTTTGGAAATTGTAAAGGGGCTTTCGATTGAAAGGAGAGAAATTTAAATGTACTGTACATTTCAAATTATATATTTAAAAGCTCACCTTTTCCGGGATGCCCGGGGGGTTAATTCAAAAAAAACAAAATAGCCCCTCTGGAAAAATTTGCCATCATCCCCCCCCCCCCCCTTTGAAAAGGAAAAACCCTTTTAAAAAAATCCACTTTTAATGATAAAAAAAAATTAAAAAAAACAACCCAAAAAAAAGTGTAAATATAACAGCCCCCCATTTAAAGGAAATTTTTAGAAAAAAAGGAGAAATGGTCGGGCCCTTTTCCCCTTTTTTAAACTCAGGTGTTTTACTAAAGGGTTTTTGGGGAATTTATCCAAGGGGAATTGGAAGGGGCAGTTCGGGGGTGTTTTTTTTACAAAAGTGCTTGTTTTTGCAAAAAGGAAACAGAAATTAAATTTCTGTGCATTGATGCAAAAAAAAAAAAAAAGGGGGCCCACACAAAAAACAAATAAAAACAAAGCCCCCCAAAACAAGACACGTGTGACAGATCCAAAGGGAAGCTTAAGGGCTAAAAAATCCCCCTTTTAAAACTTTCGCAAAAAAAAGCACCTTTTTTTAAAACTGGGGGAAAACCAAAAGGAAAACTTGGGTTTTTGAAGGTGTATTAACAATTTCATACTATCTGTATCCATTTCCCATGTTCGACAGATCTCTGCAAGCTGCCTTTCCACAAAGAACTTGATTACTACTTCCAAGACCCAAGAATAAGTTATAATCATGTGGTAGATACACAGGTACAGGGCTGGATACAGTACAGTTATTGGAAAGCTACAATACCATGATCAAGACAGCTTTTTATCCACTAGATATAAACAGTGAAGGTTTATACTGGAAGACTGCTAAGGACAGATTTTGAACACCATGAAGAATTTATACAGATACTAAAGTCCGTGGACTTTCCCGTGCCACAGTTCCCCAGCATGTTACTCACCTTTTCTCCGCTCCCCACCTTTAAACAGTCTCTTCCTCTGATCTCAGCCTGTCTGTGTGGCCACTCATTTGTGGTTTCTGATTTAAAGGGACAGTGCTCTCCACCCTCCACCTGGAACCAATGGCATTTCACATGAGGGTTTATCTGGACACCTCCCCAGTGCCTCCTCGCTATTTGTTGGTGCATTTTCCTAAAGCGTTAGAGTCTTTTGTATTTTTTGGTTCTGACCTTTGGCTATATGTTACTGACTACTTTTTGCCTGCTGACTGCTCTGACCTCCTTGCCTGTGACCCGAAGACACCTCTGTGTGCTCCCTTTGTACCTTGCTGGCATCTTGATTGTCACCGTGACTGAACACGCCTGGGGTAGAAACCTGGGAGTCCTCCACTGCCAAGTCTATCCTGTCTTGTGGCAGGCTCTGATGAATACCAGAGGGCTCCTTAGACTCTGCTCCCTGGCGTGGTTATTGCCATCTTTCAAAGTGACCCAGCGGATGCACCATCTCTGCTCGTGACAACTAAATTGGGAAATTGTGTAACTTTTTATTAGGCAATACCTTTTCTTTACTAGAAATAATAAAAGGCATTCATAAAGTTTTTGTAAACCCCTCCATCTTATATCTGAAGCCTATGCAATCAAATGGTTAATGCTGTGTTCACAACACATATTTTGTTGAGGAATCTAAAGCTCTGAATTCTGCATGCATTCCACAGGAAATCCATGGTCCATGAGGCCTCAATGAAAACCCGTGCTGTAGTTCATTTTCTTCTATGATCCTTGGACCTATCACTCACGCTAATTATGCATGGAAAAAAGCATTAGGTAGAAAGAAAGTAAATTTAACCCATTAAATTTCCCAGCCCCATCCCCCAAAGAAAAAAACAACGCACATAAAGTTAAACCCTTAGCGGGAACCCAAATGGTCGACCCCACTTTTTTTTTAAAACCCGAAAAAAAAGTTGTTTTAATAAAAAGGCCCTTAATTTTAAAGGAAAAATTTCCCAGGTATCAAATTGGGGTTATTTAGCTAGGAAAAAAAGATGGCTCGGGGGTGATTTTAAATTCCCATTTTTAAAATTAGTAAAAAGGAAAAGCACACGATGCCCTAACATGATCTATTTACCCCTTTGGGCCCTTAACAATGACAAGGGGCAACCTCAAATTTTCTAGAGGAAAGGGGTTTTTCACATTATCACAGACAGGATTCTTTCCTGAAAAGAGGGGTGCATTTATAGAGCTCCTCCCAAACAAGGGGGTTTTGTGATGATGAAGCCATTGAACAAGTTCAAGAAGAGTTTAGATACTTTCTTAAAAATATAGCAGCATAGGTTATGGGGACTAAAATTCGGGAGATGGGATTAAACCTTTGAATTCTTTCCCTTCATTCCCAGATTAGATTTTGGAATGAAATTTTTCCTTTTTTTGTATGTGACATCCACCTTATAGGGGTTTTTGCCTTCCCCTGAATCAACACTGTAGGTTTATAGGTTGGACACAATGGATCTGGGTCTTATTCCAACTTTATTTACTATATAATCATATGAATTTCATAGGACTCAGTGTGAGCCCATATAATCCCTTTGTTTCAAACAATTTTCCTAGGGGGGTGGAGAAGCCCATGGATGTATTTTCCATTCACTTCCGCATCCTACTCAGCACTAAGTATGCCCCATAGGGGAAACATCATATTTTTGGAGGATGGTGCTTTTTTACCAGCTTGCATAGAATTCATGAAATATCCCCTATTTGCAATCTTAGATATAAATGGCACTTTACGTGGTATTTACACCTTAAAGTATCGCCTACTTCATCACTCCCTTCAATTTCAGAAGTTGCAATTTGAAATTCTCTCTTAAAAATAGCGTAGTTTTCCCAGGGAGTGTCTGTTTGTGGGGGCCCCGAACGGGTGTCAATGGAGACGGGGATTTCCCAAATTTTCCCAAAGAGTGAATAGCAGCCCATTTCAGTATGAATACAGTGCATAATGAACCTTGTTGTGAATGATTGTCAAGCCTGAGAACTAAGCAGGTATCATGCAACTGGCGGAGATGGCAATATACAGCAAGGGTGACATAAACGGGGGAAAAAAAGGACTCTTTTTTTTTCTATTTTTTTCCAATAATAAATAGCTGCCTGCCCCCCTCATTTGTTTTTTCCCCCAGGTTTCCCTTAAAAACCTGTATTAGTTGCTTATTTAATGGAAGTGCAAAGCACACAAGAAATAATGTGTCCTGTAAAATTTCCCTGTAATGATAAACCCATATCCATAAACGCAAGGGGGCCCCCCCCGGGGAAGATACAGGTAATTTTCACACCCTTAACTTTTCAGAAATTAAGTTTAACAGGAATGTTTTTAACTTACTGCTCGGAACGTAGTTAAGGTAATGTTACTTGCCTGACACATTGAAAATGAATTTGTGATGTATACATCGAACAAAGGACTCAGGGGGCCCCAAAGTTCTAGCCGCCGCCCTCACCTTTTCCCATCATGTTCATTCCTGGAGTGGCATCTATTTATTAGATAACTTTCATATGTATGCAGAGGGCTGGATAATGATACTCCAGTGTGTAAATGTTTTCCTTTTACTGCTTCTCATCCATTTTATAAATTTACCTTTAGAATCAAATTTACTTAATGCAAGTCAAGCATTTTTTAAAAAATTACCAAACCCATAATTTTTTTTCCAGTTTTTTAAAAATTAAATTTCCCTTTTTATTTTTAAAAATTTAGATTTGGGGAAATTTTCCAAATATCATGGGGGATGGGTATGAAAACTGCTTTGTTCCCCATAAGAAACCAATCAGAGTTCCGTTTTTTTTTTTTAAAATCACTATAGAAATGAAAGGGGAGTTTTGATTGGGTTTGCTAGGGCAAAAAAATAATTTTTAATCAAGACATTTTTTCATACTTGAAAACCCTTATGTACTTTTTCCTCACCTTTTTTCAAATTCTCCCTGATACTTTTTGACCCCTTTGGGGGGACCAAACGGGAGGGCAATGTACAGGGGTTTCCACTTCATCCTTCCAGAAATCTATTTCCACCTCTCCATGCTCCCTGCTCCGTTTCCCTCTCCTTCGGGGGGGTTTGGTGTATGTGTACTCCTCTGTACTCCTGGAGTATGATGCCACCCTTTTGGAGTTTTTAAAGGGGGGCCGGGTTAATCATTTGGCCTCCATGGCTGGTCACCTCTTGCTTTACAAGGAACTTCCTCCCTGCAACCTTTAAAATATTGTATTGTAATGGTTGCAGGTGTGAATCTGCTGGAACACCGCGATTGATGACACCAACCCTTTTCCCCAGCTGAGTGGGGGAAGGGGGTGGGGAATTTTTGGATAAAGAAAACCAAACCTACCTCCCATGGTCCCAAACCACATCACACGTACTTTCCCTAATAAAGCACTTTAATGTGGGTGTAGCTGGAGCTGCTCTCCGCTACACTGTTGTCTTGGAGGCATGTCATTGCTCCTGCCCAACCCCTTCCCCTCTGGCTGGTTATTGCAGATCACACTGTCCTCTACAATCAACAATTATGTGGGGGGGGGGGGGTTTCCCCCCCTATTTTGGGCCATATATAATTGGTCATCCAAAAAACATGGGACAGTATTTTTTGGGTTTCAAACTGAAACAAAGGGAAAAGGGAGTGTTTTTAGCGATTATTATCGACCCAAAATTGAAAAAGGGACGTTTTTTTTTGTTGATCGAATTTTTTTGAAACATGCGATAATTTAAAGGTTTAAAAAATGTGCTTTATCTATTTAAAATCGCGCCATTTTTTGCCCCCTTTTCCCGTCATTTGGCGGCCACAAATCGTTTCAAATTTTTTTTTGGAAACGGGGGGGGGAGTGGGGTGCGACATCAAAGATGGGATGTGTATGGGTTTCGTTGGGGGAAAAATTTTTTCCCTGAAAATGTTTTACATAGAACACCCTTCCCGTTCATGATTTAGTGTCTGTCCCGCGTCTCATAAACCCGTTTGGGCTGCGCGTGCCCCGTGTCCCCAAAAGCCAGCGAAATTTAAATTTTATTTTTCACAGAGAACTATAAATGTTACTGTGATTTTTACAACTTATTAGATCAGAGATTTTTAAATTTTATGTATTTTGGGAGAGAATTTTAAAGGAGGGATCTACGCGTAAAAACAAGGGGGGGGGGTGGGGGGAGAGGGGGGGCGAACACAGGGCAAACTCTTTAAAAAATACGGGTATAGTTTTACCAAGACTTATTTTGACATTGCATTTAAAAAGCCCTTTTTTATTAACAGTTTTCTAATTTAAATAATTTTCCCGGGTTTTTGGGCAGCCTGAACTTAAAATTAGGTTTAAAAATCTTTTCTAGTAACTGCAGGTCCTTTGTTAGGTGCAAAACTCCACTTTTATTACAGTATCATTTTAGATAGGTGTTCTTTTTCAATTTTGCCCTTCCAGCTTTGTTTATATAGCCAAACCCTTTCAAATTAAAAATTTAAAACCCGCAATTTTTTTAGTCAGCACAGGTTATAGGTGCCAAAAAACCTTTTTTTTTCCGAATTTAATTTTAAAACGTGTTTTTTTACTTTGCGCAGTACAAACTTTTTTTAAAATTTAGGCCCTTGCAAATTTAAAAGTGAATACCGCAATTTTGTAGTCCCCACAGGGGAAAATTTAAAAGGGGTCCAAAATAAATTTTATTTTCCCAATACATTTTTAGATAGGTTTTTTTTTACTTTGGCGCAGGCCAACTTTTTTTGATAGTCTACTTTGGGAGTTTTTTAATTTTAAACCCGCAATTTTGGGAGTCACCCCAGGTGAATTTTTAAAGGGGCCAAAAAATACCCTTTTTTTATCCCAATACATTTCAGATACGTTTTTTTTACTTTTGGGGCAGTACAGCTTTTTTGATGAGGGTACTTTGCAGTTAAAAGGGGAATACAGCAATTTTGTAGTCAGCACAGGTGAATTGAAAGGTGCCAAAAAATACCTTTTATTTTCCAAATACATTTCAGATACGTGTTTTTTCACTTTGGGGGCAGTACAGCTTTGTTGAAGAGTTTCTTTGGGAGTTAAAAAGTGAATACAGCAATTTTTAGTCACCAAGGTGAATTGATAGGGGCCCCAAAAAAACCTTTTTTTTATCCGAATACATTTCAGATACATGTTTTTTTACTTTGGGAACTACAGCTTTGTTTTAATTTAGGCACCCTTTCATTTAAATGTGAATACAGCAATTTTTGTAGTCCCACGGGGAATTGATAGGTGCCCCAAAAGTACCCTTTTTTTATCCGAAAACATTTTAGATATGTTTTTTCACTTTGGGCCCCTACGCTTTTTTCATTGAGGCACCTTTTCAATTAAATTGAATACAGCAATTTTGTAGTCACCACAGGGGAATTGATAGGGTTTTCAAAAAAAACCTTTTTTAAAACCGAATTACATTTCAGATACGTTTTTTTTTAATTTGGCGATTTTTCAGCTCTTGGGGGCATTTAGGCACCTTGCACTTAAATGTGAATCCCGGGAAAATTGTGTTTACCACCCCGGGGGAATTGAAAAGGTGAAAAAAATACTTTTTTTTTTCCGGGGAAAACATAAACAAATTAAAATTTTTTTTTCAAAATTTTTTTGGGGCAGGGAAAGCTTTTGTTGAAAAAATTTTTTCTTTCAGGTTTAAAAATTTTGAATCCAGGGAACTTTTTAGTCACCCCAGTGGTTCTGAGAAAAAGGGGCCAAAAATTTTTTAACCCCTTTTTTTTAATTTTTTTCCTATCATTTCCAAAAACCAGGTTTTTTATTTCAAATGGGGTCCAAAATTTCCTTTTGGGGTTGGGGGAAAAACTAATTTGCAGGGTTAAATTTGGAATTACAAGGCCAATTTTGGTTAGTCACCACCAGGTGAATTGAAAAGGTTTCCCAAAAATTAATTTTTTACCAAATTCAACAGGTACGTGTTTTTTTTCCTTTGTTGCAGGTTTCAGCCCTTTTTTTGATAGAGCTAAATTTTGCAGGGGTTTTAAAAGTTGAATAAAGCCAATTTTTTGTTAGGGGGCCCCAAAAACAAATTGGGGGAATTATAAGGGGTATCCCAAAAAAACCTTTTTTTATCCGAATACATTTCAGATACGGGTTTTTTTTCTTTGGCGCAGTAAAGGTTTGTTGTAGAGCTACTTTTCAGGGAAAAGGGGAATACAGCAAATTTTTGTTTAAAACCCCACGGTGAATTTTTAAAAGGGGCCCCCCAAAAATACCCTTTTATTATCCAAAAACATTTCAGATACGTGTTTTTTTTTCCCCTTGGGGGGCGCGGTTTAAAAAGCTTTGGATGGAGCCCCTTTTCAAGTTAAATTGTCACTATTTTTGTCAAACAAAAACCCCAAAGGGAAAATTGGGGGTTGGCCCAAAAATAACCTTTTTTTTAGGGGAATACATTTTCCCAGGGGTTTCGGGGGTTTTTTCCTTTGGCAAACACAAGTTGGGGTTTATTGGCCCTTGCATTTAAATTTGGGGAATAAAGCAAATTTGAAATCCAACCAAAGGTGGGAATTTGATGGGTTTTCCCAAAATCCCTTTTTATTATTCCGAAACATTTCAGATAAAATGTTTTTTCACTTTT
>JAODAL010026763.1:0-56160 GCA_025379985.1 Phyllomedusa bahiana | reverse complement strand
TCCCATGTGAACAAAAAAAGCTTCCCCAAAGCGCCAAATTATTGATCCCCATATTTTGGGAGATCTACCAAAAACCCACCTGAACTGGTTTAAAGAGATCTTTAAAATACAATGTAACAAAAATTAACAATAAAAACCAAACACTGAAAAAAAAACATAGGGAGGAATTGGGTCCTGATTATAAAACATATACCTTAATCTTGTGTGCTTCCGAGAATCTAATGGTTATTATCTATTTCTCTCTTTGGTCAAATTAACATTATTTAAGAAGCTGAGTTCTCCAATGATGCTATCTTGCTTGTATCACACATACAAGAAAACATTAACTTTCCAAGTATTCCAATATTCAAGCTTCCACTCAGAGTTATACTGACTTATTGTTCTTTGTATATTGCAGAAATTTTTAGTTGAAAGCTTTGATATTAAATTTTTTTTTTACCAAAGTCCTATACAGCATATCTTCCAACATGTCAGAATTTCTGTTTGACAGATGTTTATTCACTTCATGCTTATGATACAAACAGATATTTGATTCAATAACCACTTTCTAAGATAGAACGAGACACGTTTTAACTCTTGGTATACATTGTCTATTGTTGCTGTATAGGCTATATGTGCACTATCGGTGTATGTTTTCATTATGTCAATAAAGCTTTCTTTGAATAAGAAAAAAAGCTATGCAGAGTTCATGCAAGCCACTTATGCCTAGATCAAGTTTCACGTATCTTCAGAAAATTACCAAAAATCTCTGCAACTAAGATGCCAATAAACATTGTGGTTCCTAAGTCAGGGTAGGGATAACAGGTAAGCAGAGGTAGGCAACTGAGGTTAATACATAGCCTCATTTATCTAACATGGTGAATGTCATAAAAACAACATCAAATGTTTTTTGGTTACTTCATCTCCTCAAAGAATTGGAATAAAAAGTGATCAAGAAGTCCCCTACAGTGAGTTGCAAAAGTATTTATACCCCTTGAACTGTTCCTCATTTTTAAATGTTATAACTACAAACTTGAATGTATTTTATTGATATTTTATGTGATATAGCAACACAAATTATCAATTATTTGTGTAAAGAAAGTATAAAGAAAATGACACATGTTGTTTCACATTTTTGCTAATTAAGAGACTGAAAAGTGTGGCATGCATTTGTTTTCAGCCACCTATATTCTAATACCTAAATAATAAAATCCAGTGAGACCAATTGCCTTTAGAAGTTACCAGATTAGTAAATAGAGGGAAGGTGACATAGTGAACAAACAGCATCATGAAAACCAAGGAACGCACCAGGCAGTTTAGAGCTAAAGTTGGGGCAAAGTGTATTACAGGGTTAGTTTTTAAAAAAAATTGCCCAAACTATGAACATCTCATGGAGCACTGTTCAATCCATCATCCAAAAATGGAAGGATTATGACACAACTGCTAACCTCCCAAGATATTACTGTCCACTTAAACTGACAGCCCAGACAAGGAGAACACTAATTAGAGAGGCAGCAAAGAAGCTTAGGTTCACTCTGGAGGAGCTGCAGACGACTATTAGTTGTGTACTCCTCAAATATGACCTTTATGGTACAGCAGCAAGAATAAAGAACATTTTGAAAGCAAGCCATAAGAAGTCCTGTTTGCAAAAATCTGTGTAGGGTACACAGCAAGCATGTGGAAGAAGGTTCATTGGTCAGATGAGACCGAAATTTAACTTTTGGTCTCAATGCCAAATGCTGTATATGGAACACACCATTCCCAAGATGAAGCATGGTGGTGGCAGCATCATAATGTAGGGAAGCTTTTCTTTCGCAGGGAATGGAAAGCGGATCAAAGTTTATGGGAAGATAGATGGAGCTAAATACAGGGCAATCCTGGAGAAAAACCTGTTAAAGGCTGCAATAGAGTTGAGATTGAATGGTTTAAATCAAAGCATATTCATGTGTTAATATGGCCCAATAAAAATTCAGACATAAATCTCATTGAGAATCTGTGGCATGACTTAAAAATTGAAGTTCGGAAATATTCGTCAATCTGACTGAGCTAGAGATATTTTACAAAGAAGGATGGGCAGAAATTCCAGTCTCTAGATGTGCAAAACTGGTAGAGACAGTCTCCAACAGACTGCAGCTGTCTTTGCAGCTAAAGGTGGTCCTATTGACTATGAGAGACTAAACACATATGCACACTACACTTTTCAGTTTTTTAATTAGCAAAAATTTGGAAAGGCACGTATCATTTTCTTTATACTTCACAAATACTTTGTGTTGCTCTATCACATAAAATATCAATAAAGCATATTTAAGTTTGTGAATGTAACATTTAAAAATGGGGCAAAGTTCAAGGGGTATTAATACTTTTGCAACCCACGTTATATTTCAAAATCATGACAACAAAAACTAAACATCATCCCGCAAAAAACAAGCCATTACACAAGTCTGTAGATGGAAAAATAGAAAATGTATGCGTCTAATAAAATGATGCTGCAAGCTAATTGAATAAAAAAATATAAGAGGAATTATAGTTACCCACAGAACAGAGATAATATTTCATTTATAATACGCAGTGAACTCCAGAAAAATGAAACTTCAAAAATAATATATTTTTTTCCTCATTCCATCTGGCTAGAGAGGGTGCAGCTGCAGGCACCTAGTGTTCACTCAGGGCCAACACATTTTAATACTCCGTGAGGGGTTCCATTTATGTATGTTTTACCAAAGAAGAAAATGTAAAGGTCCTGACGCGTGTTTCACGAGTACTAGTTTCTTCCAGGGACTGTGAAACAGTAATTTAATAGGTAGGTTTTAATAGGCTTATAATCATTGCCTAATTTAGCTAACCTGGTTTACTGCCAATTGAATGTCAGAATGATTACAAGACACAAAAGATCATATAAACAATGGAGGTAATAGTAATATTAAGGTCTGCATGAAAAAAAATCACTTTATACAACAGGAAACAGAAGGAACATGGGGCACACAATGTTATGACCAAGACATAATAAAGAAATATTATAATGTAACAAAAAATAGGGGGTTCATCATGTCCTAAAACTCCAAAATAATTTTGTTTAAGTGGTACAAGTGCAAAGTACTGGCTACAAAGAGTCTTTCACAAGGAACGTTATAATAAACACTTATTAACATGACATAATGGTGTCACAGGGTACCAACTAATGGCGAAAGCGCTGAACATTATAATGAACGTTTATTCATTATACGTTTATTCATTAAAGAAGCACATTAAGTTCATGGAGTGGCCTAGCCAGTCTCCAGACCTTAATCCCATAGAAAACTTATGGAGGGAGATGAAGCTCTGAGTTACCAAGCAACAGCCTCAAAATCTTAATGATTTAGAGGTGATCTGCAAAGAGGAGTGGATCAAAATTCCTCCTGACGTGCGCAAACCTCATCATCAACTACAAAAAAAGTCTGACTGCTATGCTTGCCAACAACGATTTTTTCTTATTATTATTATTCCTTATTATTATTCCTTATAAGTATTGTCTTGTTTTCCAGAGGGATCAAATACTCATTTCTCACTGCAAAATGCAAATTAATTTATATAATTTATACAATGTGATTTTCTGAATTTTATTTTTGATATTCTATCTCTCAATGTTAAAATTAACCTAACCTTAACATTATAGACTGTTCATGTCTTTGTCAGTGGACAAACTTATACAGTCGGCAAGGGATCAAATAATTATTTCCTTCACTGTAATTGGGTTCCTATGTATCTATCTACCTAGAGCACAGCCAACCTAAACAGGACCCTACCTATCTGATATGTAACTTACCTAACTAGATACCTAATGAAGATCCTGCTCATCTAATTACCTAATAGGGGACTACCCACTTAATGAGGTGTTTACCTATCTGCCTACCTGATAGTAGCTTACCTACCTAAAGTTAGGCCTACCTAGGTGAACTTTCTTACTAAAGTCATGTTGGTTTGGGCTAGATGGAGAAAAATAAAAAGGACAGTGAAGGACTGCAATCAGAGAAAATTTTACCTGTAAGTTACTGGTTGTAACTTCACAATTATCACTTATAAATTCTGCAGAGTGCCTGTGTACAGTTGGTATCTGCCACTTTATGATTATTGTATAGCAGTTAGAGCGGTATTTGTGTAATGGTTTATATTCAATAATAGTACGGTAGCGTTATTCAGTCACTATATGGTAGAAATATGTGGTTATGAGTTATATTATTTGTTTCTTGAATACTGTTGTTATTGGTAATATTGGGCTTGGTATACTGGCTTGGTTACTATTCCAAAAGTGTGCAATTTAAATATTAAACCAATATTATATTGTACCTACACATAAACTATAAGGTTTGCCAGTAGTTGGACCCTCTAATTTTTCCAATTCAACAAAATAGAACTTTTCCAAAAAACTAAACATGAGTATTTGTAGCCATTTTTTTCTTTTCATAAAAATAAATATTAATATACTTACAAGGGTTTAAATGGGTCTAACTATGATGATTAGCTTTAAACACATAGAGAAAGAAAAATTAAGACGATTACCAAATATATTGTTGTTTTGATTTTGCTTTGTTCTGGAGAAAAAGAAGATTTTATCACCTCTTAGAACACACAAGTTTCTCTGGTTACCGACCATCTCTCCCTGCTCTCTCTTATCTCTCATTGCTCCAAACTGCCTTCAGTCAGTCAGTTTGTCCATGGTTAGTCACCCCCTGCAGAGTGTTATCTCTAGAAACGGAGTTTGTTTATTTAATTAAATTAAGCTTTGAAGCCTTCGTTACTACATTTTATAAATGTCATGTCAGTGTAACAGGAATAACTAGGAATAGCAGAGATGATATGCCAATCATAGACATAGCTGCTGCAGATTATTCAGAACATCTTGCCTTGTTTGGATGCCCTGATACCTACTGCTCCTCCTGTTAAAGATGTGGTATCAACTCCTGTACACTTGCCTTCTCCTGCATTAGTCTTCTGCTTTACATCCATGTGTTATAAATGTGATCCCAAGTGCACAGGTTTCCTTAATTAATGTACAATCCACTTTAAAGGAGAGACACATGAGTTGTCTTCTGAAAGAGCTAAATGTCTAATATAGTTGTAGTCTGAAGAATCATTGTCCTGGGCATGCCCTCAATAAAAACAGAAATATACAGAGATTTCAAATCTTCAAGATCTCTTAGCGCCATTTGCTTCAAGACACCATAACAGTGGGTCAATATACCATCCAGCCTCACATTTGGCTACTGAACCCCATTGTAAAAAGAAAGAGGTGTTAGTGACCACCTTCTGACATCCCGCTGTTCTCTCCTGACTTGAAAACTAATTAGAAACATGTCTGTACGATTCTTTTGGACAGAATCACTTCAATGCGGAATTCAGAGAGGTTACTTTTTGTGAAGTCTCATATATCCTTCCTTGGAGGTGTGATTTCTGACCAGTTTTCAGCTACTTAAGGAGAAGCTCTGTGTAGTTCTCAGGTGCTCTTGTCGTAAGGTCCTGAAGGTCATCCAACGTGTTACAGAGGTGCCTGCCCTCGGTGAAGTAAAGTTGACAGTTTTGATGTGTCAGTAACACTAGATTATGGGCACTTGGTAGTTAAGTATAGTTGCTCCAAGCAGCTAATCCTGGCCAACTTTTCTAAAGTGATCGGTGGAAGGCCACTACCACATTACAGAAGAGGCTGATGTCAAGCCCCATAAACGCTTGCTTGCAAGTCTGCAAGAAGGTGTGTAAAGTTCCTGCCTAGGAACTAAGGAAACTGATGCATGGTGTTACTGTGTTTCCCTCTGTAGTGAGGATTGCGAGTTCTGTTGAATCTTGGTGGGTGGAAAACCTTGAAAACCTTACACAGAGACTGTGAGTTGCTATAATTTATAGAGGCTGTGTCATATTTCTGTTGTGGTTGAAGTAAAGCCATCTGTTTTGTTATTGTTCTGGTTCATGGCTAAATAAAGGCCAACCTGCTAAACGAAAGCCAAAAGACTCTGTGCATCAATCACTGTTGCACTGATTCCCACAATCCATGACAAAGTTAAAAAGTAGTATTAGAGCATAACGCTAAAGCATTTCAGCAAAAGTGCTTTTAGTCATAGCGTGCCAGCACATATACAAAAGCAGATTTAAATAAAAAAGAAGCCATCAATCACGATTGTGTTGCCATCTCACATGATCAAATTAGAATATACATTTTAAATCAGCAAAATTAAACATAAACCAAATCTTTTCTCATTTTATGTTTTATTAAATAATAGTTCTATTAAAAATATAACAAATCATTTTTAGAATTCAAGCCTGCCGGAGAATTGGTATTTAATATAAATATCCAGTAAGCATCACGCTGCATCTGTGATTGCCTGAAACAGACAGCCGTGTCTGTGAAACCCCCCCTCTGCAGAAAAAAAACTGGGAGAGACTATAGAGCCCAGTGTTCTTCTCCTGTTAGCGCTAAATCAACAGCCCATATCCAGCATATCTGCAAGGGCAGGATCCTGATAGAGGAAATTTGATTATATCTGAATATTGATTATTATAAAGAGGAGAAAGTGACAGGAAGGGGTTTGTTGTTAATATATTTGCTAGATGGCTTATGCAAATTCTTTCCACTGCTATGATTTATAATTGACTGTGCCCTGTCTAAACTGCCTTTGCAATGTATCCCTATTTGAACAAGCTCTCTTAGTTTTAATAAATTCTCCCACAGATACTGCATGAACTTGGTGACTGCTGTCAGCTTACAAAATAGTATTCCCCGCAGTATCCCTGCAGAATAAAGAAGACTGTACTTTAGATGTATTTGGTTCAAATAATAGAAAAAGATGAAGAAAAAAATAGTATGGTATGTGTGAACTGCAAATTAGTATGGTTTTTATATAGATGACAAATTCCAAAATTTGCAATATTTCTCAATTCCATATCATCAATATCTACAGTTGAAACGAGAGGTTTACATACAATAAATAAAAAGACACATATGCATGTTTTTCTCACTATTTGACAATAAATCGGAATAAACCTTACCCGTTTTAGGTCAATTAGGATTACCAAAATGATTTATATTTGTCAAATGCCAGATTAATGAGAGAGAGATTTTTTAAGGCATTTTTATTACTTTCTGCAAAGTCAAAAGTTTACATTCACTAGGATTACTATGCCTTTAAACCATTTGGGACAGCCTATATGATGATGTTATGTCTTTGGAAACTTCTGATAGGTATATTGGCAACATCGGAGTTAATTTAGATACACCTGTGGATGTATATTAATTTACACCAGAAACACACTGCTCCTGTGTGTAACATCAGGGGAAAGTCTAAATAAATTAGCCAAGTAATCAGGAAGAGAATTTTAGACTTGGGGGCAATTTCCAGATACCTGAAAGTGCCTCGTTCATTTGTACTAACAATTAAACACAAGTACAAACAAGATGGAAATGTCCAGCCATCATACCTCTCAGGAAGGAGACGGGTTCCGTGTCTCGTAGATAAACATGTTTTGGTCCAACATGTGCATATCAACCCAAGAACAAAAGCAAAAGACCTTGTGTAGATGTTGGCAGAAGCTGGTTAGATTGTGACATTATCCACCGTGAAATAAGTACTGTATTAATATGGGCTGAAAGGCCACTCTGCCAGGAAGAAGCCAATACTCCAAAAGAAATATATAAAAGCCATGTTAATGTTTGCAAATGCACACAGGAACAAAGACCTACATTTTTGGAGACATGTCCTTTGGTCTGACAAAACTAAAATGTAACTGTTTTGCCATAATAACCATCGTTACATTTGGAGGAAAAGGGAGGAACTTGGAAGCCTAAGAAAACCATCCCAATTGTGAAACAAGGGGGTGGCAGCATCATGTTGTGGGGTTGTTTTGCTGCAGGAGGGACTGGTGCCCTTCACAAAATAGATGGCATCATGAGGAAAGAAAATTATATGGCAATACTAAAGCAACATCTCAAGACATCAGGCAGGAAGTTAAAGCTTGGGCCAAAATTCCTACCAACTACTGTCAGACGCTTGTGGAAGGATATCAAAAACTTTGACCCAGGTCATACAGTTTAAGGGTAATGCTACCAAATACTAATGAAATATATGTAAACTTTTGATTTTGTAGAAAGTAACAAAAATGCCTTAAAGGGGTTGTCTCATCTCAAAGTTACATAGAATGTATGAATTAAATAATGTTGCTTTGCTCTGTCACTTCCTGGTCAAGCTGTCTGTAATTAGCATATAAGCTCCATGTATTCAGTCTTCTGCTAATTAGATAAATCCCATGCTGTCAGGAACAGGGAAGCTTCTAAGGTACGTTGTAAAGTAAACAGCAGTAATTACTGGCTTTTGTCTAAAAGATCAGATAATAAACAAGCTCTCACTGTCTGGAGTTCTGTGCTGCCATGACCTATGTGATGACAACTTGTGTGATGACGTCACTCCCTGCTATCAGATAATAAAAACAGCAGGGGAGAAGGAGTACACAGGTCGGTCACTTGGGAATCTAGAAAGCCCTCAGAAGGTGACAAAATCATTTGTAGCTCCTCAACAAAAAAAAATATAATGCATGTCTTTTTATATAGTGTATGTAAACTTCTGGTTTCAAGTGTATATAATGGCAAGATGGTTTGATATTTGTGACAAAAGGGTTATTAATTGAAAAAATAAAACGATTCCTTCTAGCAGGCCATGTACAACTTTGCTAAGGAAGGGGAAGACTTAGCCCCCATTGGCACTCCATGTATCAATAAAATAATTCCCCACTGAAAGTGAAAAAAATATGTTTTAGTAAATATTTAACTGTCACAATGATAAGCTTATTCAATTCCTCATAGTACTCACTATAATTGTACAAATTATGTGCAAGGGCTGCTATGGCTAGATCATTAGGTTTATAAGAATAAAGAGAGAAAACATCACATGTTACCTACACATACTGTTGATCACATTTAAAATCCTGAAACAAATTAAGTACTTGTGCATTTTCTTTGATGTATCCTGGTATGTGGGTTACTAAAACCTGTAACAGATTGTCTACCCAAGAGCAAATGCATTCATTATAGGGGTTTTCTCACTACAAATATCATATCTGTAATGATGGGGGCAGTACAAATAAGCACTTTTGCAATTGGTTTCTATTACCTAAATCATTTAGTATGGCAGTTATTAGCTAATCTGTAAGTATCGAACGCTAAATCTGGAGCCTGGGGGTCAGGCCACACCTCCTTTGCTGTGATTGGCTGCCTGATATTTAGTTCAGCCCTGGTTACTACCCCTGTATGGAACATGCTCCCTGTGCTGTGATTGGCTGCCTGCACTCTGTGCTTACTCCCCTCTGAGCTGTGTAAAATGAAATTGAAACTGGCTTCCTCAGCTTTCTGTGCTGGCCATGTCTGTGTAATAAAGACTGCCTGAGCTCTCTATGCCCCAGTGACAATTCTATGTGAAGGATCTGGGCAATTACTGAGTCTCTAGTGGTTAGATGGACTCTCCCCACGCATATAACACAGCCTTATATATTCTGCTCCCCTTCTACCTCCTGCCTGATAACAGAGGGGGGAGCAGTTTACATTTCTCACATTTGTTTCATCATTTTAGGCTGTATGTACTGTATAACTATTTACACCAATGCAAATGTTCTGTTTACAATGATTGGAGCCTGGGAGGGAGGTGTCAACTCTGCAGACATGAGAACTGACCACTGCAGGTCTGCAGAGCTATGACATCCTCTCTCTCCCAATGCTCACACAGAATGATGATGGCTAAGGAGAGAGCAGGGAGGAGGTGTCATAATGTCACCACTTTTCAGTGAGGGAAAACCCGCCTACTGGGAGGAGAGACCCGCCCCTGGATTTGAAGCTTTAAGACATAGAGAAACAGCTCATGGCTGTGAAAGCCTGTGGTGAGAAAATCCCTTTAAGGGAGCCAATTTTTGAAATAATAGGACACAAGAGGGCAAGGTGGTCGATTTATGGATTTTAGGTAATCCATGAATAATAGAAACAACAGGATATCCGACATTCAAAAATTCTAATTATTTCTGACTGACAATGTCTAAATTAACCCCTTTGGCTAGTATTTCCTGTAAAGTAATTCTAAAATCCTCTCCAGCATCTCGGGTTTGTCTGGTATAAGTCTGAGTATCATCCAGTATTAACATTGCCATATACAGTATCTCACAAAAGTGAATACACCCCTCACATATTTGTAAACATTGTATTATATATTTTCATTGGACAACACTGAAGATATGGTCCTTTGATATCATGTAAAATAGTCAGTGTACAGCTTGAATAACAGTGTAAATTTGGTGTGCCCTCAAAACAACTCAACACATAACCAACAATGCCTAAACAACTGAAACAAAAGTAACAATGGACATATTGTGCTCAAAGTGTCAATATTTTGTGTGGCTACTATTATTTTCCAGCACTGCCTTAACTCTCTTGGGCTTGGAGTTCACTAGAGCTTCACATGTTTCCACTGGAACTCTCTTCCACTTATTAATGACATCATCATCAAGCTGGTGGATGTTAGAGACCTTGCGTTCCACCATCTTCCATTTGAGGATGCCCACAGATGCTTAATAGGGTTTAGGTCTGGAGAAACATAATCTCCAAAAAAATTGGGAATCTTGCAAGAGAACAGAGAGTGACTTTTGATCACTATATTTACTATTTTGCCGTAGGCAAACTTAAACTCTATCAGTTCTCTATCCGTTAAACACTAAAACGTAACTTTTATTATGTATAACTCTTAACCTCTATAAACACTATTTAAAAACCTGATCTCTCACCTCATCATTTAACCCTTTTTGCTTCTGAAAGAGGGAATAACTCCCTTTCTATTATCCAGTCTGGTGGAGCACCACCTATTAACAGGAGAGCCTTATATCTATAGCAAATTACTGACTCCAGGAAGGGATCCCAAGCCTACCACCTGGGCAGTCGTCCCCAATCTCATGGACACAGAACAAATAAGGCCCCCTTGTGACACCCCTGCAGCAGGTGACACTTGTAGACAGAGGTGAGAAATCACAATTTAAAACGTCATATCTGACCTCGCCGACATGTTTCGCCAGCTAATCTGGCTTTATCAAGGCTTATCGGACCTCTAAGTCTTGATAAAGCCAGGTTAGCTGGCGAAACATGTCGGCGAGGTCAGATATGGTGGTGCTCCACCAGAGTTGATAATAGAAAGGGAGTTATTCCCTCTTTCAGAAGCAAAAAGGGTTAAATGATGAGGTGAGAGATCAGGTTTTTAAATAGTGTGTATAGAGGTTAAGAATTATACATAATAAAAGTTACATTTTAGTGTTTAACAGATAGAGAACTGATAGAGTTTAAGTTTGCCTACGGCAAAATAGTAAATATATTAGGTCTGGAGAAATGCACATTGGCGAGAAGGGGATATCGAAAGACGTGTGAGTTCAAACAATCAATGTATTTGCTTCTAGAAAAATTGACCCACTGGGCATAGCCAAAAGCCATGAAAGAGATCTGCAGTACTCTTCTCACAGTACTCTCTAGGGCACGCCGGGGAGGGTCAACCTCCTATCAAAAACCTGCGATTTGGGATTTATAACCTCTGTGCATAGTTTTCAGGGACATTTCCCAATAGGAAACACTAGGAATGTATTTAGTTCATTGCAGATGCGTCGACAATATTGACAAAGGGGGCGTACCCCAAAACGTCGCACAGGCGTACTGCCATTCAATACCAACCGATGAGAGGACGCAGTGAGTTCACATCAAAGATACTTGTATCCGTACAAAGAACTAATACAGCGTGCTAAGTCTATAAATGTATGTCCAAGAGACTGTGATTCAGGAGCGTGCTGAGAGACTGACACAGTGCTCCCATTGGGATTGTCTCTATATCAACAGTTGTTGAGCAAAGGAAGCTGTTATGAGACTGTTCACTTGCCAGTCAGGCTTTCAGAGAAGGAGCCGATATAGAGTCTCAAGGTGCTGCTCCGCTTGTGATTACACACATGGTCGTATGTGCAATAATTACCGCATGTTGGCTAAATTTAGTGCCCTTTAGATAAATAAAATAGTCTTGATGTTTGAAAAATTAAGTTAAACTTGGAATTTACTGAGAAACCAGTGGTAAAATTTGTTGCAGTCCAGAAACATTTTTATAGTTTGATATCACTGGGTGGACGCCTGGTCTGGATTGATAACCGTGCGGTTTTTTTTTTTAAATTAAAGGTACACAGAAAAAATGTTGATGAGGGTCTAACTCCCATCAAAAACCTGAGATTTGGGGATTTATAACCTCTGTGCATAGTTTTCAGGGACATTTCCCAATAGGAAACACTAGGAATGTATTTAGTTAATTGCAGATGCGTCGACAATATATCTTCAGTTTGCAGGTCTGGAGTATCTTCAATCCATCTGCAAAGTCCTGTTTGTCTGGCCTCATAAGCCAATGGAGATCTTAGGTATAAATAGAATTTTGAGATATGGCCCCGCAAAATCAGGGTCCTGGAAAGCTTGGTAAGAAGAATATCTCCCCGATATTTCTCTCTAAAACACCTGACTATTGATAGTATATAACTTTGAAGCTGTAGGAAGTGAAATAAATGTGGACGTATGAAGTCAAATTTTGTGCATAACCGATTGAAAGACAGTACTCTTTTCCCCTGGGTGTCCACAAGATCCCCTAGTCTGGAAAGGCCTTTATCAGCCCATTGTTTGAAAATCGGGTGAGCCTTACCATTTTGGAAGGCAGGATTTTTAATGAATCTAAGCCCCATGGAAAGTTCCTCCGAAAGACCATGTTGTTTACCTATACCACGGCAGGTCTTCTATGGTGCCATGAATAGGGGATTTGTTTTTACCTCCAGGGGAAGGGCACAGTAGAGGAGGTGTAAAAGGTTTGTTAAGGACGTGGTTGGGTATTTGGAGGACTCCAGGTGTCCCGCTGAGTAATTGCAAGTCCCAGAAAACCAGTCCTGGAGGAAACAAAGGTTAGTGGATAAGTTATAAAGTTTGATATCCAGAAAGTTAATTCCTCCGTTAGATTTAGTTTGTTGTAATATGATTTAAGGGACATGGGGGCGTTTACGATTCAAAATGAAAGAACCAAATAGCTTATTAATCAATTTCTCATCTCGGGGGCGCAAACATAGTGGAAGAGCTTTGGGAAGACCACCAATTTAAAAAGATTTGGTCTACCCACGAACGACAGTACAAAGCCCGAGTCTGTTGTTGAGGTATTTCATAAAAATGTTGAGGTTCACCGGATATAACTTGTAATCTGAACCCCTAGGTAGGTTATAGAAGGTGCTTGCCATTTTAAGGGGAAGTTACGAATCCATAGTGGGGATGATGGGCCCGTTAACACTGATTTATCAGTGTTAATTTTAAAACCCAGCAAATCCCCCTTCAGTTCCACCTCAGCTAACAATTGGGCGAGCAAGGGTTGTGGTCTAGAAATAAATAACAGGAGGTCCTCAGCGAAAGCAGATAACTTCTGTATCACCAATTTGTATGCCCTGGAATTCTCCCCCTTTCTCTGCAAATAGCAGAGAAAAGGGTCAAGCGCAAGATGGAACAGAAGGGGGGAGAACAACCATCCTGGCATGGCACCTCAAAATAAGGAAACGTGTCATATATATTTTTAAAAGATAATCTCTGGATATGATGCTGAGCATGTGCACTCAACTTATTTGGTCGACCATGCTGAGGTCTGTTCTGAGTGGAACTTGTATTGTTAAACTGCTGTATGGTCTTGACCACTGTGCTGCAGCTCAGTTTCAGGGTATTGGCAATCTTCTTATAGCCTAGGTCATCTTTTTGTAGAGCAACAATTCTTTTTTTTCAGATCCTCAGAGATTTTTTTGCCTTGAGGTGCCATGTTGAACTTTCAGTGACCAATATAAGAGAGTGTGAAAGCAATAACACCAAATTTACCACACTCGATTCCCAGTAAGACCTGAGACTTTGTAAAACTAACAAATCACATTACACCAGGGAGGGAAAATGGCAAATTGGGTACAATTTATCCATTTTCTCTGAGGATTTACTCATTTTTGTTACCAGTGGTTGTTTTGAGGGGTCAACAAGGGCCACATGTATTAAAACTGTCTTGGTCTAAGACTTTCTTTGTTGCCCATAGCAACCAGAGTTCCCCTTACATTTCATCTAGTTCTTTGAAATTATGAAACGGGCGCTCTGACTGGTTGGTATGCGCAACAAAGAAGGTCTTAGACCAAGACAGTTTTCATACATGTTCCCCCAAATTTACACAATACAAGCTGTACACTGACTAATTTACATTATATTAAAGTTGTCAGGAACACCCTAAGCAGAGCAACCACCCAATACGGGTGACCCTGCACTCGTGCCTATCCGGAAAAAAGCCATGGTCAGAACAGAGGCCAACAGACATATGACAAGTAGATGAACGACTAACAGGTACAGACACAACAGAAAACAGAAAGGTAGCAGAGTCAGGCGGACCAAGGTCAAACTGGGAGATCACACAGTACAGAGTCAGCAGGCAGAAGAATAGTGGAGATAATAACCAAAGTCCAGAGCCAGAGAAAAAGGAACAGCAAAGAGACACAAGCCAGGAGACAAAAGGATATCACAGGCAAAGAAGCAGGAAACAGGTGAGTATAAATATTCTGCCCCAGTCAGGCATTGGACCAGGTAATTACCCATTAAGGTTCTGTACAGAATCCTGGCTGAGGCTGGAAAGAGACAGAACCTCTTAAGGGGAAATACACACATTACTCACAGTACCCACCATCCCTTTTTACGAGGGGCCACTGGACCCTTAGGTCTAGTTTACAAAGGGATTTAAAATGGGATGCCCTCACTAGTCAATTATCATGAACAGACGGGGCAGGAACCCAGGTTCATTCCTCTGGCCTATAACCCTTACAATGGCCTACATATTGTATACCATTCCTAACCCTCTGAGAATTCAAAATTCTCCACTTGAGATTCCTGATCCTCCTCCATCTGGACAGGAGGGTGAGGTTCTTTTTGAGGACCGACTGGAGGTACATATTTTTGAGGAGACACTTATGAAAAACATTGTGGATTTCGAAAGGCTGGAGGAAGGCATAGACAAAAACAGAACAGATTTATAACCTGAGTAATCAGGTAAGAACCAACAAATTTAGCAGCCAATTTGTGACAGGGCACTTTCAGTCTCATATTCCTAGTAGCAAGCCAAACCTTATCCCCTACTGCAAAGGCTGAGTCCACAGCGCATCTTTTATCAGCATTCTTCTTTTGAGTCAACTGGGATTTCCTCAGGTTCAACTGAACCCAGACTGTGCACAGTTTCTTTGATTCTACTTGTATCTCAGGGTTATTGGAAGCGGAAGACGAGAGAGAACCAAAGGGAGAATGGAACCCATAGTTACAAAAGAACGAGGAGGTGTCAGTGGAAACATTGTGATGGTTATTAATGGTGAACTCTGCTAGAGAAAGATATGCTAGCCAATTCGCCTGATTATTCACCCAATAAAACGTAAGGTATTGCTCTAGAGTTTGATTAAAATGTTCTGCCTGGCCATTCGACTTAGGATGGAACACCAACTAAAAGGACAACTGTATTCTGAGTTTAGTACAGAAGGGCCTTCAGAATTTAGCCATGAACTGCCAACCCCAGTCAGAAACAATGTTCTCTGGAATCCCATGAAGGCAAACTACATGATCAACAAATAGACCAGACAATGTTTTAGAACTAGGAACCTGAGCGAATTTGCACAAAATGACACAGTTTGCTGAAATCATCAACAATTATACAAATTACTGTTTTACCCACGGAGATGGCAAATCTGTAATAGAGTCCTTGAACACATGAGACCAGTGCCTTTGGTTAATGGGCAAAGAATGAAGTTCCTCCATAGGCCGGGCACATGGAACCTTAACCTGAGCACAAGTCTCGCAGGCGGACACTTAGGCGATAACATCACAGAGCATGGAAGGCCCCCAGTAGGAATGAAAAATAAGCATTCTAGTTACCGCTATTCCTAGATCACCACATAGAACAGAATCGTGCAAATTGTTGCACAGCTGAAATCTGAACTGTGGTGGTACACATCACGTCCCATTGGAAGTAGAAGGTGGTGCTAACTGCTGAACCTGACTAATGTACTTGGCAAGATCGTGAGAGACCGCTGAGACTACAACACCTTTAGCTAGAATAGGTTAGGGTGGTAATTCAGGAGACTGAGTGGCGCAGAAGCTACGGGACAATGCATCAGCTTTATCGTTTTTTGGAGCCAGGTCTGTAAGTAACAATAAAGTCAAACCTAGTAAAAATCAAGGCCCATATAGCCTGTCTGGGATTGAGTCTTTTAGCAGATTTGAGATAAGTCAGGTTCTTATGTTCAGTGAGTATAGTAATCTGATATGTCACCCCCTCAAATGCCCACTTGATGGCAAGAAGTTCCCGATTCCAAACATAATAATTTTTCTCTGTGGTGGAGAATTTACATGAGAAAAAGGCACAGGGGTGTAGATTAGTCAAAGAGGGAGGCATTTGCAACAGAATTGCCCCCCAATCCTACTTTGAAAGCATCAACTTCGACAATAAAGGGGCAGGAAAAATGTGGTTGAACCAGAACAGGGCGTTCAGTAAAACACTTCAAGGTTTCAAAAGCGCAAATGGCTTCAGACTTCCAATCACTAAGATCACCCCCCTTTTTTCGTGAGTTCTGTCAAGGTTTGGCTATGGATGAAAAGTTACGGATAAACTTTCTGTAATAAACTCCAACAAGCTCTGTAGAGCTTTCAGCTGTACCCAATCCAAAATAGGCCGAACCTTAATGGGATCCATACGGAAGCCATGTGGTGTGAGAATATAACCAAGGAAATGTAAGAGACATTTCTCCAGATTCGCATACAAGTGGTTATCCCTGGGAAACTGCAGGACTGTTTCTATATGTTCAACATGGGAAGACCAGTCGGGGAATTAACAAAGTTTTGGAAAACCAAAGGTGCATTACTTAAGACGAAGGGCATAGCCAAATATTCATAGTGCCCATCAGGGGTATTAAAGGCAGTTTTCCACTCATCTCCCTTGCGGATGCAAATTAAATTATATGCAAACTGTAAATCTCATTTGGAAAACCAGGCTGCCCCAGATATCTGGTTGAACAGTTCTGGGATGAGGGGAAACTGATTTTTAATATTTATAGAAATGTGAGGGGTGTACTCACTTTTGTGACATATTGTACATTGATTTATCCATTACAACCACCTTGCCCCTCTTGTCAGTCATCTTAATCACAATATTGTTATGGCTTGACAACTGTTTAACAGCAACCAGTTATTTGTAATGTTGGAAAAGGTATGTTGTGGCATGACATTTTATTGTAATTTTCTCACATCTCTCTCCATTAACATCTGTAAATTATCCAGTGCTTCCACTAGTGCTTTCAAGGGATTTGGATTGCTGCTATTAACCTGGTGCATGTCACTGTACATGGGTAGAACAATCTGAAGCCCTCTTCAGATCTGTCAGATTTATGAGGGTTAATTATCCCTGAAAATCAAACCTGACAAATTCATTCTCATGACAAACATGTGCATCATTATCACTAGTTTTAGCAATATTTTGATTCACTTACCAGTAAGAAGTTTTGCAATATTTTTATTATACAGTATGGTGTTGAATAAATCAAAGTCCTGAGATGGAACAAAACTTAAGTCCCGCCCCAGAACATCTAACTGTACCGAAGTACATATGGAGATAAATTTAACACATTATCAGATGCAATGGGAACTAATCTTTCCTCACTAACCAGCCTCGTATCTCTGTTTCTTTGAAGCTCCTGGTATAATATTTTCCTGTTGCTCTTATTTTTATTGCCAGCTCTTTTCTGATAAGCTTGTCGTTTTCTGATGAAATCCACTCCTCTTGTACAGGGAAATCTTCAAGATAATTCCTGTTTCTCAATCAATGCGGCAATTAACCACTAATAGCTGAACTCTCAATGGGGAATTCTCTTTGTAGATAGAGGGAGCAGCCATGGGCAGAGGTGTAACTTCAAGCTCTTGGGCCCTAGTGCAAAAAGTGAAATGGCCCCCCTAGTTACCATGCGTCATTTACAATACTGGTGTTTTCTTATGTGACAGAAGGGCTTTTGGCCCCCTCAGGGTGCAGGGCCCAGTAGCGGCTGCTACCGCTGCACCCCTGTAGCTACGCCCCTGGCCATTGGGGCTAGGTTCACCCCTTTCCTAGAAAATTTGTACATGGTCTGGTGGGAGGAGTCCTTTATTTTTTCGATTAACAACCCTTTTATCACAAATAGCAAACCACACAGAGGTTATACAAATGACGTATCGATAGTATGAAAAGGAGATATATCACAAATTGCTGAATTTTTACATATTTTGCTCACAAAATGTTAGCGATATTTGGCTCTTGGTTGAAATTTCAGGATGAATCTAACATTTTTTGAACTTTTTTTAAATTAACTAAATGAGATTATCTCTTAACTTTAGAATGCATATGTCCAAATGTTCAATGTTTCAGTACATTTTGCAAAACTTGTTGATCTCTAACAGCTTAATGGCAAAATTCACAACAGGTGTTTGATCCCTGAATTGCCCGATTTAGATGATCAATTAGAATTGGGATTTAAACAGTCCTCCTCACCCTGCTGTTCACATTTTGACATCATGAGAATAAAGGCAACACCTTATAATTGATCAATAGTACCTCGAAATTGTGAGACTTCAAACTGGAAGCTCAGACGGAAGTGGCAACAGCTTAGATGGTCACAGAGTGTCATCATCAGATTGCAACAGAGATACAGAAGGAATGGAAGAATCACAGAAAGGCAAAGAGGTGGACATCCTTTGGCTACATCACACACTGATACTGCTTCATTGTACGCAATGCCCTGCGGAACAGAATGATGAATGTCACACAACTCCAATAATGTTTAAGGGAGGTGAGAGGTACCCAAGTCTCATGTCAGGCCATTCTAAACCTTTTTCATCAGCCATGTCTGCGTGCTAGATGACTGGCAAAGGTGCTTGACCTGGCTGATACATAGCTCTCTTCTTGATGTTTCCAGCATCATTGGCAGCCATCATTTCTGCTCAGAGTAAATAGACTTTTATCACTGAACAGCAGTGAGGACCACTGGTCCCTCATCCAGCATAGATGCTTCCTGGCCTATGCAAGACGAAGATGCCTGCACCCGGTGGTGTGTTCAAGTCATTGAGCACACAAACCACATTGATGTAAAGAGTTACGAATGGTCTGTCGTGACACTTGGTTGCCTCTTACCCCCCTTTGGAGTTCTGTGGCATTCATCATCCGGTTCAGCAGGGCATTGTTTACAGTGAAGCGGTCATCAGTGTGTGATATAGCCAAAGGACGCCCACTTCTTTGCCTTTATGTGACTTTTCTAGTATCTCTGTAGCAACCTGCTGATGATACTTTGTGACACCCTAAGTTCAGCTGCCACTTCCGTCTGAAAGCATCCTGTTTAAAGTCCTGCAATGGCGAGGTACTGTTGATCAACTGTAAGGTGTTGTCTTGGTCTCATGATGTCAAAATGTGAACAGCAAGTCCAATTGATCCCCCAAATTTATTGGAGTATTTAGGGATCAAACACCTGTTTGAATTTTGCCATTAAGCTACTTAGAGATCAGCAAGTTGTGCAAAAAGTACTGAAACACTGAACAGTTGGACATGTGCATTCTAAAGTTAAGAGATGCCAATTCAATAAGGTCCAATGCTCAGTCAACAGTCATTATATCACATAAACATGTTAACCAAAAAAGAATAAAATTTGACAAAAAGTCATAGGAAAATATATATTGACAAATCTTTTTTAAATTCAATAATAAATATTAAAAAAAAATATGTCACAAATAGTACAAATTTAAAGGCTAAAAACAATTAAAAAATAATCCCTATATCAAACAAGGCATACAAATCTCACTTTCCCTGAATACAGAAAGTCATCTAAGGTGTATAACCTATAATTTTTAAAACATTAGTATTAAAGTGTCTTATTTTTAGAGATCAAGTGATTAAATATACTGTATATAGCCCACATCAAGATGGGCATACAATAATGCCACACCTCTCACAAACAATACATTACCAAGTGTATACAGGAATGGAGGAGATGCTCTGCCAAGGAAATGGGATAGCCTCGACTCGTGTTTCGCCAAGCTTTCTCAAGAGGCTTCATGATACCATACAGAAGGTCCATATATATACATAATCATTAAAACAGCGCACACATGCTCCCCACACATACAAAAAGAGCGCCCTATAAATTTAAATACTTATTGTTAAAATATAATACCTGTCACAAATGATATACTATGTTGCAGTGTATGTGCAAAAAAAATAAAATTTTCAAGTGTGCTCCAATTATTATATAATGGAGTTAGGGGGGGACAAAAAGGAAAGAAAAGGAAAAAAAAAAAAAAAACCTTTATTACTGAAATGAAATAGCAAAAATAAGCAAAAAAGGGAGGTTTCTTTTCACATAAACAAAGCTATTTGCAGTTATTATTTGCCTAATTTCTTGTGTAGACTCATTTAAACATTTTCACCGCTATGTGGATATTTGCATGTCATGCCACGGTGCCTTATCCGGGTTTTTCTCTCTTGACCCGTGTGCCTCCAGCTTAATCAAACAACAAAAGGAACCCAACTTCAGCTAAACAGCTTAGTCCTACTTTATTGGCAATATCCAAACAACACGTAACACACGTATGTTTTTTATGGGATAGAAAAGATTTTTAGCATGCATGATAAAAAGGTAACAAAAACCTGAAATATAACGCTGGGAAAAGCAGTAGTGAGGAGCTGTCAACGCCGGCCTACATCAAGATCAACTTTCGAGAGTCTCCGCCCTCTTTTAAGCAAAAGAGGGCGGGGGACTCTCGAAACGTTGCATCTTTAGTGTACGGGCCCCGGGGCTGAGCAGCTCCTCACACTCTTTTGCAGCTTATATTTCAGGGATTTTGTACCTTTTTATGCATGCATGCTGAAAATCTTTTTTATGCTCATCAAAATACGTGTGTTACGTGTTTAGGAATTGCAAAAAAGTACGGACTAAGCTGTTTAGCTGAAAGTTGGTTCCTTTTTTTGTTTAATTTCTTGTGTACACAATTGATGATTAATCGTTTATTACCACTTGGGATAACTGACAGTAATTGGCACAAACCAATCAGCTTTCTGCATCTGAGCCCTATGAGCATTCATAATGACAGTTAGGCCTGTTCACACGGCTATTTGTCGCGGATTGGCCGAAACTCGCGCCGGATTTGGGCGCTGCAGTCGCCCAATCCGACGGAGTATAAGGTACTCCACTGCTCTCATGAGAACAGTGGATTCCGTCACCCCCCCGCTGGGCGAATCCGCCGGCGGGGAAAAGTACATGCACATTATTTAGGCTGATGCCTGTAGAAATGAAAATTGTTATGGGCCGGGCGGCTGCTCCGCCGACGCCCCACGCCCGCGTCCGCCCTTTTCACACCGGAATTGCGAGCGCAATCCGCTCGCAAATCCCGGCTGGAATAAGCCGTTGAACGGGCCTTAGGCAAATAATAACTGCAAATACCTGGTTTAGTGAAAAGAAACCTCCCTTTTTTGCTGTTCATTTCATAATAAAGGGGGTTTTTTTTTTTTTTTTTTTTCCTTTTTTTTTCCTTTTTTGTCCCTCCAAACTCATATATAATAATTGGAGCACACTTGAGAATTATATTTTTGGGCACATGACACTGCAACATAGATATAATTTGTGAAAAGGTATTATATTTTAACAAAAAGTATTTTAAATTTATTAGGGCCGTCTTTTTGATGTTTTGGGGGCATGTGTGCTACGTTTACTATGGCATCAAATTTTTTGATCTGGTTTGTATAAGGCGCACATTACTTTCAGTTGTCATGGGCCCCTTTTTTTTACTGCGCCGGCGCGATTTCTTATGATGCAATGTGGGGGATGGGCGCTTTATATAATTTTTTCCAGTTTTTAAAATGGTGCTTTCTAATTTGATTTTTGAACTGCGCCTGCGCACCCCTTTGGGACGCGATATGTTTTGATCTGTGTATTGCGCCTGTGTAAATTCTTTCGGGGCGGAAGTTAGCAATGTATTTTGCATTTGCTTTCATCTTTCTTCCGGGCGCTGGAGTTTTGCTAAAGTATGCTGCAGCTTTAGGTAGGGATTTGTCTGCTATGCTCTAATTAAAACTTTATTGGCCATGAATGAATTGGGGTGGTTTTTCAATTAGTATTATTTATTATATATGGACCTTCTGTGTGTATCATGAAGCCTCTTGAGGGGAAAGCTTGGGAAAACGCGCTCAGGCTATCCCATTTCCTTGGCCCATTCCTGTATACACTTGGTAAAAGTAATTGTGTGTGAGAGGTGTGGCATTATTGTATGCCCTCTTGATGTGTCTATATACTTATTTAATCACTTTGATCTCTAATATAAAAACACTTTAATACTAATGTTAAATATTATAGGTTATACACCTTAGATGATTTCTGTATTCAGGAATGGTGTGATTGTATGCCTTGTTTGACATGGGGATTATTTAATTGTTTTTAGCCTTAAATTTGTACTATTTGTGACATATTAGTTTTTAATATTTATTATTGAATTAATAAAGATTGTCAATATATATTTTCCTATGACTTTTTTGTCATTGTATTCTTTTTTGGTTAACATGTTTATGTGATATAATGACTGTTGACTGAGCATTGGACCTTATTGAATTGGTGATTCTAGTTGTGTGTTTTCTAGGTGGTCCATTATTATAATATGGATTTTCGTGGACGTGAGAGTAACTGGTTGTCACAGATATCTCAAGTTTTTGGTGAGGAAAATGCAGATTCTGACTCCTCTGGGGAAATTGAGATGGCTACTTTGCAGAAGTCTTATAAAGATTTGTTGAGAAAACATACACGATCTTGGTGGAACAAAGCTGCCTTAGAACAATATCTTACTAAGAATTTAGTTCCACGTGGTTTACGGATACAAGTGTTTCCGTCTTTTCCAGTGGATGATGAGGTTTTGCGCTCTAGATGGGAAGAAGCGTATAAATTATGTTCACGGACTTTTATTGAATTACTCATTGGATTTGAGAAAAAACAATTGGAGAGTCTTGACAGAAATATTACTCCATTACAGGAAAAACTGAAAGAAAACTTGCAGGGTGATAAACTTGTTAAATTTCAAAATCATGTAGAATCTGAGTTAGAAAAATGGTAGAAGGAGATACAGAGTATTAAATCCAAGAAGTTTCAACGTGATGTTGTGGATTATCAACAACAAAAATTTTTAAAAATGGAATTTTCAGGAAATTGATAAATCTATGTCCAGATCTGACTCCCATCATCTTGGGCAGTAGTTCATCCATGCCATCCAGATCAATTCAAAATGGAGATGGAGCTGTTAGACCTAAACGATATGATGTAAGAAGTACTCCAACTAAGAGAAGCAGTGAGAGGACATGCAGGGGGGTTGTGTGTATTGTATCCTCTTCACTGCTTCTCCGCCTTGCCTGCCAATACACACATCCCTGCCCCTCCTCTTAACTGTCTTTCCTTTGCATGTGCACGACCTGGGCCCAGGACAGAAATGATTCCCTGACCGGTAAACAAACACCTTTGGCTAAGCACATGTAAACCAGCCCGTTCTCTAAAACCGTAGCACTTTGCCAATAGTAACCAAGGACGTACATCCTTAGATTTTTGGTCCCCACATTTTCAACTATAATCTTTGTAGTGAGACAACCTCTTTAACTTTGTTATGGATTAAATAGAGAATATTGTAATTTATATAAAGGTGCTGGATTTCCATTCACTACAAGGGATATTGCTTTGGCGCAGCAGTGCACCGAGTTTTTCGTGCACCTCTACCTATGTGCTAGTTTCAATTAAAGACTAAAACCTACAGGTGAGTTCACAAGTGTTTCTTTTGTAGACTGTTTGCACCTACTGATACCCATTAATTAAATGATCACCAACCAGTCTGGTCTTAATTCTCCTTTTGGATTGCATTACCGTAGATGTGTAGATTCGTACAGTTGTAGTGCAACAAGCCTCCAGAACCCTCCCCCCCGACCCCCCGATCTTAGGCACATTAAAAAGTGCCAGGGGCCCCTGAGGTCACTCAGGATTCTTCCCCTCCTCTTCTCCCCCTTTCTTTCTGGGGGGGAGGATGGATGGGGGGTGTAATTCACGCCACTCTACTTTACTCATTGCAGAACTCGGCGGCTGCTAGTGTTCTGGTTGTTATGGCCTACTCTGATATTGGCGTTGTACCTCCTTTTACTTCTCAAATGTTCTTGGAAGTTTGATTTATTGCTACCTCTATGCTTTACATGTATAGCATATAGTATTTGCACAAAGTTTGGAATAAGGGTCAAGTCTTGCTATGCACAAAAGCCCTCCTTCTTTTTTGCAAGATAGGAGCAATGGATATTCCCCACCGGGGGAGCAACCTTCCACTCCCCCTCGATGCCTTGCCGGCTGGCGGGAGCATGTGGTTTTTTTGTTTTTTTTGGAGGTTGTTTATGTTTTCTCTCTGCCCTGTGGAATCTCCATTGTTGTGGAACCTTCTTCTGGTATAAGAATTGAGAAACCTAATTGCCTTGCTTTTTAGGTTCATATTGCAGTTTCTCCTTGTAACAACCTAGGGCTTATGTACTACATAACTTATTGTTGACCAATTACTTGTGAGGTTTTGATGTGTTCTACCACTTATATTTTTCTCACCTTGACTGACATGTAAGCTGCGTAAATGTTTACTTTTCTCTTAATAAAAGCCTTTTGAATATGAAAAAAAAAGTGCCAGGGGCGCCCAATAATCCACCTAATTTTGGAGTGTGTCTGATTATAAATCTAGAGAACAGGGCTGAGCCAGTTTTTGGGCTGAAAGGACGCCAGACTAATGGCTCAGCCCCGTACTTACATGTCACCCCATGTGTCTACAGTTGCACAGCCACCTGGGTAGTTGTGCCTGGCTTTTTTACATTGTTTGTAAGGCTGAAAAAAAGACAGATATCCATCCAGTTCAACCTACTATGCTTTAGTGGCCAAAAAAAATTGTCCTTATTTTAGGGAAAAAAATTCCTTCCCGACTCTTACACTCCAGAAATTCATCTATAGCTTTTTTGAACTCTGTTAGTAAATTCACCACGACAAGTTCCTCTGGCAGAGAGTTCGACAGCCTCACTGCTCTTACAGTAAAGAATCCCTTCCTATGTTTATGTAGAAACATTCTTTCCTCTTGGTGTAGAGGATGCCTCCTTGTTCCTGATACAGTCCTTGGTATAAATAGATCTTTGGAAAGATCTTTATATTGCCCTTTGATATCTTTAAACATATTTATATCATCCTGAAGCCGTCTTTTCTCTAATCTAAATAACCCTAATCTTGCTAAACTTTCTGGGTATTTCAGTCCACCCAGTCTTTTTATTATTTTCATCGCCCGCCTTTGTACCTGTTCAAGCTCTACCACATGTTTCCTGTGAACTGGTGTCCAAAACTGTACACAATATTCCATGTGTGGTCTGACCAGTGTATAATGGGAGAATAATGTTCTCATCATTTGCATCTATGGCTGTTTTAATACACCCCATAATCCTATTTGCCTTGGCCGCTGTTGCCTGATGCTGGCTTCTACAATTAAGTTTACTGTCCACTAGGATTCCCAAGTCCTTCTCCATGTCACTTTTACCCAGCTGTTTACCATTTAACATGTAATCATGTAATGGATTTTTCCTCCCATGTGCATAACCTTGCATTTATCTGTGTTAAACCTCATCTGCCACTTTTCTGCACAGGCCTCCAACTTATCCAGATCCCTTTGTAATAGAACATTATCGTTTATTGTGTTGATTACTTTATAGAGCTTGGTATCATCTGCAAAGATTGATATTCTACTATGCAAGCCTTCTGAAAGATCATCAATGAATATATTAAAGGGGGTTTTCCCAAAGAATTTGTTTCCTTACTAAACTGCCACTACCTCTTCGTGCCTCCTCCATGATGTCATCACCCCAAACCCCCCGGCCCTTTTAACTTCCCAAGGGCTAAACTCATTAGCCCAGTCAGACTTTTATTTTAGAAGCTTTTGGGGCTTTTCTGAGAAAACATGGTTTTTGGGCAAAACCCACAGGGGGAGAACTCTGAAATTTTTGCACAACTAAATGGGTTTTTGTTTTCTCCCTCTTACCTTCTCGGGAAATAAAAGGGATAAATTTTTGACCAGCAGCCTTCACTGACAAAACAGAGGGGAGTGAGGGGCAAGCGGAAGCTGACTCCCATGTTTATTTGTTTTTAAAAAAATTACGGGTTTTTCTCAGGGCCCCTCTCCTACACAAAGTAAAAGGCTGTGTAGGAACCCAAAGAGCCATTAAATTTTTTAGCAGATGGAGAAATTTGGTGGGGGGTTGTGACTGAGAGAAGAAAGGGCTATTGCCCATCCCCCGAAAGCACTGCTCTGCCCCCCCCCCCCCCCCTTTTTAAAAAGCTTGTTCCCGTCCCCTGCCATCAGACCCAGGCCGGACGGGGGTGGGCCCAAGGTAGGCCCCCGCCTAGGGCCCTACCTCACCCAAAAAAAACCCCCTTTAAGGGGGCCGTCAGGGCCCCGACCCTTCGCCGGGCCCCCGGGCCGCGCCCGGGGGGCCCGAAGCCCCGGGCCGGTCTCTTTTGACTGCTTTTTCGGAGCAGAAGCAAGCGCCCCCTCCCCCGGGCAGACAGTGTCGGGCCCGCTCCCCCGGAAATCGTTTGGAAATCCCCCCTTGGGGCCGCGGGCCGACACAGCGGGGCTGCCGGGGCCCACAAAAGGGGCCGGGGGACCCGCCGGGGCCCCGTCCCGCCTCACGGGCCCCCGTCGAAATGACGTAAATTTTCCATCGCGACCTCCCCTCTCCCCCCGGGCGCCAGCGCGCCCATAGGGCCGTGCGCCGCGGGGAGCCCGGAGGACCCGCGGCTGAAGGGGAAAAAGGGACCCCGCGCCCCCCGGGAATTTGGGGTTTAAGTATTAATGTTGTTTTTTTTAAAAGTGCCGCCTTGGCCCCCAAATTTTCGCCTGGGGCCCCCCCATACGCCCCCCTGGGGCCCCCTATACCCCAAACCCCTGGGGCCCCCTAAAATTTCCCTCCTGCGCCCCCCCCATAAGGGGCCCTGCCTCCCGGCCCCCCAAATGCCCTCCTGTGGCCCCCTAAAATTCTGCCTGGGGCCCCCCATAGGGGCCTTTCCCTTTGGGGGCCCCCCCATACCCCCGCCTGGGGCCCCCTAAAAATCCTCCCTGCCCCCCCCCCATAATGCCTGCCTGCGGCCCCCCTATAATCCCTTTCCTGGGGCCCCCATATCCTCCCGGGGCCCCCATAATCCCCTTCCTTTGGGGCCCCCAAAAAACCCTGCCTGGGGCCCCCATAATGCCTGCCGCGCCCCCTTATAATGCCTCCCTTTTGGGGCCCCCTATACCCTTTCCTTTTGGCCCCTAAAATTTGCCTCCCTGGGGCCCCCCTATAAATCCCCCTGCCTAGTGCCCCCTATATGCCTCCCGGGTTGCCCCCAAAAGCCTCCCCTAAAGCCCCCATGGGAAAAAAAAATTTATATACGCCTGCCTGGGGCCCCCCATCCCCTCCGGAATTTAAAAACGGCCTGCCTTTGGCCCCTATAAAACCTTAAATTTGGGCCCCAAAAACCCCTCCGGTGGTCCCAAAATACCCCGGCCTGAGCCCCCCTTTTTTCCCCTCCTGAAGGCCCCCCCCCCCTTTGCCCGCCTTAACCCCCTTTAGCAAAAAATTTTTTCCTACCCCCTTAACAATAAACCTGCCTATTTCCCCCCTTTTAATTTTAAAAACCCTTTAACCTGCCCTTAAGGGACAAAAAACTAAAATCCCCCGGCCGGGACTGGAACCCCCCTCTAAAAAACCCTTCGGGGGAACAAAACTTATAATCTTATAATGGGTTTTTTTTTAAACCGGAAAATTTTAAAATCTAAAAATTTTGGCCCCAAATCCCCCTCGGGCCGAGACAAGGCCTTTTTGAAAATTTGGAAATTAAGGGGTAAACCCGGAAAAAAGAAAAGGGAAATAACACCCTTTTTTTTAAAGAAAAAGGAACCCCCTTTTGAGTAACTAAAAAGGAACTGCAGGTGAAAATTCCCAACCGTTTATATTTCTCAGACCTAAATAAAACTTTACCCACCAAATATGGTCACTTTTATGGGGGTGGTTTTTTTAAAAAATCAAGGAGCCGTAAAGGCTGATATTAAACCTTTGGGGGTCGGGGGTTTTTTTTCGGGCCCGGCAAAAATTATTTAAAGCCTTAAGTATAAAAGTTTTGGGTCTTGGTTTTGTGGGAGTTTTTTTTGGGTTTAACAATCATTCGCGGGTAATTGGTCCAGGGTATCGGGGATTTTTCCCGGTTGGCTGTTTTTTAAAGGGGTTTTGAAACTGCAACGGAGGGACGATTTTGAAAATAAAATTTTTTCCCGGGCAAATTTTAAAATTGTGCAGTGACTGCTGAGGAAAAGACGGGAGCTAGGGTAAATTTGCAGAAAATTATGACAGGACCTGGGGCCCCGGGTTTTGAGAGGAATTAGGTGTGGGGGGGGTTTTTTATTTTTTTGAGACGGGGGGGGGCCCCAAAAGGCGTGTACCCCCTAGGGCCCCCAAAAATCCCTTTGTCCCCCCTGATCAGATCAGAAGTGTAAACGACAAAACCCGGGCCACCAAGGGGGCCAAGAAAAATGTAAACAAGCACTAAAAAAATTTGGAAACTAAAAAGGGCCCCTGCTGTTTGCCCGGCTAAAATTTTTTTTAAACACTTAAAAAAAAGTGTTTAAAATATCTTTTTTGGGGGCCCCATGTCAACTTTAAAAATTATGCCAAAAACCCTTTTAAAGAGAATAAACCCAATACGGGCCCCCCGGGTTTTATCCCACTTTTAACAAAAACCCAGCCCTGAGGTATGAAACCATTCATAAACCCAAACGTTTTAAATTTTTTTCCCACTGAGCCATTATTTAAACCCACCGGGCAACTTTTTCCCACAGCCCAACATTCTCTTTTTTAATTTTAAAAAACCTTTTTAAAAGGGGCACAGAAATCAAATGTTTTACAAAAATACAAAATTAAAAGGCATCCACCTGGGAAAAAAATTTCTCTTCAAACATTTTACCTCCAAAAAATTTTTAAACTTACCAGGAAATTTTTTCCCAATAAATTTTTAAACACCTTTTTAAAATTATTGCCCCCACATTTGCAAGGGGGGCCAACCCTTTTGGGACATACCCTGTTATCATACAACCCAATAAATACTAAGAAATGGGGCCTATTTATGACTTTAACAAAACCCCTTTCCCTAAGGACACGGGGGGGTATACCATCAGCCCGGGGGTTCTTCTTTTTTAATCTTTTTAAGGCCCGGAGCTGCACTTTTTTCCGGGGTAAAAACAAAAAACCTTTTAAGGTAGTTTTTTACCCCCAACCCTCGGCCCCAAAACCCGGATTTTTTTCTCTGTAAATGCAGTAAAAAAAATTGTTTTAATAGATTTACTTTCTCCTCATCACCCTCCACAATACCTCCCTCAAAACAATTTTTTATGTTTTAACCTTTTTACTATTTATATAGTTAAATAATATTTTGGGGGAAAGTTTTCCCTCTTTTTTGGAAATAACCCTTTTCTTTCCCAGTTTTTCTGTTTTTAATCTTTTTCCCCTTTACATTTTTTATTTTTTTCCTCATATTTTTTTAGGGGCCTCTTCACCCCCCCCCCTTTTCCCGTACTTAAAGGGCTTTTTTTTTTGTTTTTTTTACTGCCCTTTCAAAACAATTTTGATCCACATTTTTTTTTCTCCTGTTTGTAATCATTTTTTTCCATAAGGAAAGACCTCCGCAGTATAACCGAAACCCCCTTTCCCAACCTAGGGAGTCCCCCATAAGCCAAAGGGGGAAGTCCCTTCCGGAAAATGGACGTTTTGGTACTTTCTGGCGATCGTGCACCCTTACAACACCCCCCATGATGGGCGACAGGGCCCAGGGGTAAATTCCCAACTGACCTCATGCCGAAATCACCGGGGCGGGAGGGGTTTTTGGGCCCACGGGTGATTAACCCCCTTCATTATCCACCTACCCAATTGCCCGCGATAAAAAAAGTTCGGGCAGGAGTATTAGCAACTCCTCCCTTTGGACGGCGCAGAAAGGGCGTTTTAAACGTAGCTCCCTTGTCCTTTAAAAGGGCCTCCAACCCTGTCTGGTAACGCCCCCAGCCCAAAATTGACAGTCCCCAGGGAAACCCAATAAAAGGCATTTTTGACTATCGGGTCTGCCTTGTAACATGATAAATTTTAAACAAATCCCCTATGGGGAAAAATGAAAATCCCGCAGCAGATTAAAAGGAATAAAAATCGATCAAAAACTCATATAAAAAACCCCAAAATGGGTGCCAAATTAAAAAGTTATTCATCCGGCCCAAAAAAAAACCTTTCACACTCTGTATATGGAAAAATTAAAAAAAATTAAAGGGTATCAGAAGAAAAAGGCATAAAAATTGTTTTTTACACAATAAAAAAAAAGTGCTTTCACATAAAAAAAAAACTATATAAATTGGGTATCGCCGTAATCATCTCGACCCAGGGAGTAAAACTAGCTTGTCACGGATACTGTACAGTGAGCGATGTTAAAAATAAAAAACACTACTAGGGTTGGGATTATTTTTTTTAACCCTTTTCCCTTCCCCAAAAAGAATTAAAAGCAAACAAAAAGCCCCGTCCCCCCCCCAAAAAATATACCCAAAAAAAACATCAACTCATCCCCCCAAACCAAATTGGGTATACAGCTTTCCCTACACTAAAAATTTAAAAAAATATTACTATGGGTAGCAAAAAATTTGGTTTTTTCCCTTTTGAATAAAAGTGTTTTTATTGTGGAAAGCAGTAAAACATGAAAAAAAAACAAAATTTGGGGATCGCGGGAATTATATCAAAACCCGCTGATAAAAGGGAAATTTAAATTTAAAACAGCAACCGGGGGACCACTGTTAAAAAAAACAAAAAAAAACCAACACCAGGGTTTCCGGTATTTTTTTTCAAAATGCCCCCAAAAAAAACCTTAAAAAAAAAATGAAACAAACATCATATGCACCCCAAAATGGTTTCAATTAAAAACAAACATCTCACCGGGAAAAAAAAAAGCCCATAACACTCTTTCTACAGGGAAAAATAAAAAAGTTTTTGGATGTCAAAAAGGGACCCAAAAAAAAAACAAATTTTTTTATAGACAAATTTCTAAGTTTAAAAAATATAAAACATAAAATATATAAAAATTATATCATTTCAGTTGGAAATGACCCCCCCAGTAAAAAATTTTCCATTTAATTACACTGCACAGCGAACACAGTAAAATTGAAAATCAAAAAAAAAATGACAAAACTAATTTTTTTTCCCCCCAAATTTTTAGGGGCCCCAAAGCTAAAAAATAAAATTTGGGAAAACTGTGCATCCAAAATGCATAATACAACTAAATAACCAAGGGGTGTTTAATCCAAAAAGGTTTAACTTCTGAAGGGTTTCACCTGTTTTGGTACTTTGGGGGGTTTTCAAAATGACTTGGGACCCACCAAAAACTGCATTCCACATGCCCAAAAAAAAGGGTCCGGGAAATAAGGGTTAAATGTTTTTTTAAAAACTCCCCAATTTTATTGGGTAATTATTTTGAAACCTGCCCCCATTCAATGGGGTTTTAAGACTTTAAGATATTTAAAAATTAGCCCCCCTAAAATTTAAAAATATTTTTGTGACCCCCTCGAAAAATATTCTTTTTAAAAGATAATTTGGGAAATGTTTTATTAGGTCACTTTTTCCCTATGTACTCCACCCCAACCTTTTTTACCTATCTTCTTTAGTCAATATTAATCCAAAAGGGCCTTCCCCTCTATTGGTTCCTGCCCCCTTTTTGGGGGAAAGGTACTACCCTTTAGTTTTGAAAAAAAATCGGTTTCCCCTTTATGAGAATACAAAAGGTTTCAATTTCCCCCATTTATGTCTGGGAGTTAAGTTTCCCATAAAAACAAACCCATATGATTTCCCCTTTAATTTTTGGGGGGGGTGCATCTTCCCTGGGTTTTGTTATATTTGTTGGCCAGTATCAGATCCCTAAGAGAATTTTTATTGTTATTACCCCCTGTATATTACCCAAATGAATCCCCAAAGTTCATTTCCTGTATCAAATCTTCCTGCAGTGTTCGCACATTTTGTCCACTTTTGGCCTTTTTCTTTTGCTATCTATTTTTCCTTTCCCGTATTGAAGAATACTTATTTTACTCCTGGGCTGCCCCAAAACATTGTATTAACAGAGGAATTGTTTTTGATCGTGCTGTCGTCACAGACATTTTCTGTCCGCAAGTACACAGGAAATGCGCTTTTTCCCCTGAAATTCATTTTTCAGGTTCTTTGCATGCTGAAAACTGTCTTTGTGTATTTACAGAGTTTACTCTGCTCTAGGCACGCAATCGTTTTGCTTTAGGGTGAGTGACAGCGCCCAAACAACCCTTTTTGCCCCTTGTCTGATTCTGTGTGTTCCGGATGTCGGGGTGGGTTTAATCATGCCCCCGGGAAACCCACTCGACATCCCTATTTAAGACCACAGTTCCTTTGGTCCTGTGCTGGTGACCTTTTGGAATTCTGACCTTTAGCCTGCCTTTTCACCTCCGTTTCTGCCTATCGTTTGGTACTGTTTTGCTCTCCTGGTTTTGACCCTTTTCTGCCACTCTCCTACTATTGCGTTTTGTCTGTCTGGTCTGTTCTTTGTGTAACCCCCCCCAAAGAGGAGGAATGTGTACAGTGGATGCAATAGAAAGAGGCATTTACTCTTCTTTCCCAGAGATGCATTGGGCTTCACTACCCAGCAGCCCTGGTTTGGTGACATCACAGGAAGAGGGGGGAGAGAGGAGGAGGAGGAGCTGGGAAGAGGCAGAAGTGAAGAGACTACAGAGGAGAGAGGGCTCTGAGAGAAAGACTGAGATTTCCCCAGTGTGTCCTGAGAGGAAACCGGTTAGTCTGTGGGCAGCCTGTCAGCTGCAGAGCCCCAGCTTCCCACCCAGGAGAATCCTGCCTCCCCTGCCAGGGCACCAAGCGCCTGAATGTGACAGCAGCAGGATGGAGCCTAGTGCATGGCTGATATGAAGAGTGAGTAGACGCTAGGAGAACGTGGCTGATCAGGAGTTGTACATTTGGGGTGTGGAGGGGTGTGCGATTGCTAAGGCTGAGATCTCCAAGTGCACCAACGTTACCAAAAGAGCTCCAATAACCATGGCAACTGGGCCCCAACAGTTTAATTGACGCTGCATTAAGGCAGCCATTTTGATTGCACTCTCACTGTGATTGATCAGTTAGGAGAGGGTAACTGTATATTACTGTGGGATTACCTGCGTAGGCCACCACGTAAAAAAGAGACATAACTGTAACTCTACCAGTAGGGGGAGTATTTTGTACTTAGTTATTGATGTTTTGATATGTTATATGTTTCACTCTATTTTCATGTTTGCAATTCTCCAAGCCATATGTCACCTATTAATCACCTATTAATCCGTTGAAATAAATCTGCTAAGAGTTTTATCCCCAACTCTGGGAGTGTGTACTGAGCTTAGACAGGGGTTTCCCGAATCGACCCCTGGCAGAAGAGGAACCACCTTTCCTGCATATCCGGAGAGCTGATACGAAGATTCTGGTGGAGGCACTGTGTCATAGAGAGGTGAGAGCGACAACACACCCTGCCCAGAGAGGTTGGCACAAAGGGGTGTTACATGTGTTTGCACGCACACAGGGTAGGGCCCATCGTCCATTTGTCGCCAACCACTTAGGGTTGGGCCAACAAGCAGTCAGGGACAGTTTTGTTGGGCTTAGTGCTAGGATGCACTGTCTGTCTGTCCCTGTCTTTCTATTCTCCTTCTGCGGTTACTAACAGGATTAGTGTTTAATTCCAAATTTTGGCATGCATTCAGTAACTAATTTGAGATAAAGCTGTTTCTCTTTTTATAACAAGCTAATGAAAAAGTGTAATGCATCAATCCAATAATTGTAATTAAAAGTTTTCCTTAGAAAGTTGTCATTTTGCAGCAGAAAAGGGGTAATTTCCCCCCAGGGCGGGGCTTTCTTGCAAATTACAGAGGGTTAAATTTCATTTTGGGTATAAAAGTTTGGGAAATTTTGGTATCATTCCCTGGGAATTTCCTTCCTTTTTGTCAAAGCTTAGAAATCCTCAAATAAAGCTATTTCCTTTTTGAAAGGAATGCAGATTAGAAGTACAGGCTTCCTCCTCACAATGCCCCGGGGATAAAGTTAAATTAAAGTCAAATTAAGGATGGGTTAGTTGGCTCTCCTCCCAACACTCGACCCAAAATCCAGGATAAGCTCACCCAAGAGAAGGACATGAAAAACTGCAAATGACCATTTTTGCCCGGGCTGGGAATCACTTTTCCCAAAAAAACTGCAGACTCCAGATCATGATGAGCCTGAGGTGGGAAAATTAAGGCCCAGTAGAAAAACTCAAAGCAGGGATAACAACAATTTGTCTGTATTCGGAAAAAAGCTAATTTAAAGTTTTTTGCCCGTGAGACCCAAAACCTAGGCTAAGGGGAAAGGGAGAGCTACCCAACACAAGTACCCCATCTTATGGGCCAAATTCGCATCACTTGTCCTTCTGGAGCCACACGGGAATGCAAATCTCTGGGGTTTTAAAATCTGCAGAAATATTTGACATCAGTCCTTAGTAACATCACTAGCAGATCATTTCTTTTTGAGTACTAAAGGTGAAATCGCGTTCAGCCCCAAATGGGACTTGCTTTCATTAACATCACTGTTCAGAAGGGAACAGCTCCGTTCGGAAGTCAAAGACAGTAAACAAAAGAACGGGGAGATGTAGCGTTGGAAGCTGGGACCGGTGAAAAATCTGTATAGGCTTTTTAAATGGAGCCTTCAGAGCTGCCAGTTAGTTTTTTTATTAGGAACTGGAAAACCCTTTTAGGGTGCGTTCTCACCGCACAGGACAAATACCGTTCGGTTTGGCCCCACGGTATTGTCCTGTTTTTCGGGGCCCTCCCCCCGGCCCCGTGGGGGGGGGCGGGTTTTTTTCCCGTAGCGGAGAAAAGCCCTCCCCTCCATTGAGAACACAAATCCCCTCCAGAAACCGGACAAAATTTTGCTTTTCCCCAGGGGTGGAAAAACCCCGGACGGAAAACCCGTCATGGGGGGTGCTGCATGGGTTTTTTCCCTAGCACCATTGTCTCCTTTTCGGCCAGTTTTTTCAAAGGTTAAAAAAAAACCGCAAACCGGGGCCGAAAACCCTTGCCGTGGGAACATGCCCTTAATGTCAGAAGTGTATCTCAAAAGAAGAAAAATCTCTCTATTGTCACAAACCAACAATGTCAGTATACACGACATTGGTTCATTGGTAATGGGGGATTCTGCAGGGGGTGAAAAAGTGCAGGAAGGATAGTAACAGTTTGGTACAGATGCGGGGACACAGAAAAGTAGCCATAGATGGGTAGGCACCCCCAAGGGAAAGTGGGGCTTGGTACAGCGACAGGTAAAAAGGCATAGTAAGCATATGGTGCAGGGGCAGGTACTCACGGGTAAGGTAAGGAAAACAGGTTGAACACACAGGTGATCACAACGAAAACCAAGACGGGGGGTAAGCTTATGGAGGAAGAACAAGAATGACCGGGGGGCCGGGGCGGAATTTAAAGACGGGAAAAATTTTGGCCACGGCGCCACAAGAGGGCACACATGTGTGCAAAGGATGCCAGGGAGCCGGAGGAAGCAGCGGGGACTGGAATCTGCCGGCGGGCACCGCCGCTGGGAGCGTGGAACAGACAGCAACTGGGACTTGAGTGGAAACCCCGCGGGGGGCGCCAGAGGATGCTGCCGCAGTGGCCAGAACAGGGAATCCCTAAAAATTTACTCACTGTTCTTGCTTATTAAAAACTAAATTTAATTGACAACTTTCATCTGTCTGTTGGGGCCCCAGGAGCGGTATATTTTTTGTTTTGTTTTTTAGGGAAATGGGCAAACCCTTTTAAAAAATTTTAATTTTAAAGCTGCACCAAAAACAAATTTTAAATGATTTTGACACATGCTGTTTTTAAAAGATCACTCTTCAGCAGTTATCTCATTATTATCATCAGAAGAATTAGAGGTAGCACCTTCATTATAAAGTGAGAAAGGCAGATGACATAGGATCACAGGACAACAGCTTATCTCTTGACCTCTTCATGTCACCATCCCCAAAACATTTTTAGGGAAATCCAAATTTTTTCAATGTCTCTGTGCTAAATAATAATAATATAACTATATGACCCAAATTTTTCATTACCTGTTTTTACAAAGGGGAAAAAGGTTAAACTTTTTATATTCTTGATTACCGATTCCTTTATGTAATCCAATTTTCCCAATTATTGATTTAGAAATATTAAAACATCTTTTTGGTTACCCAGGGATGTTGTAGGGATTTGTAGCATTACATTTCTGGTCAGGGTTGCTATTATTGGTGCAGGTGCTTTGCTTTCATGTTGGTTAAGGAAGTTTAGTAATAACCCTTTTTGAAAATTTTTTTTATTAAAGGGGGGTTCTCCCCCCCAAGGGGTTTTAAAGAATGCATGAAAAAATTCTCTTCACTTTCCCTTTGGACAATTTGCATAAACTCAGTGCTTTTACACATAATGCTTCAGAGCTAATTAGTTAGTTAGCTTCCAAACTAAATTTCAGGCCTTATCTGATACCCAAAACAGATGCCCTATTTACAGAGCTGTTTACTTGACAGATTAAAATTCAAGCTTTTTACTGTCTGGCAGCACCAGGACACTGGGGAATGGACACTGCAAAAACTGTGTGATGAACTAACTCTCTGTTTTTCTCATTGAACAAAAGCCCGGGGATGATTTGTTTACAGGTCAGTTTATGAGGGATACATGAATATAAAAGACATGGAGGTATTAAATTCACTTGTATTTTCTTTAGGGAAAACAGGAGAACAAAGCAACTATATTTGGCGAAAATGTCTTTATTTTGTGTGTTTTCCCTACTATTTGAAAGCTATTTCTTTTTAGCGATACAAATCACCTTTAAGTTTATAGTTATATTTAGATGAAAAGGTCAGAACAAAAAAAAAAGTGTTGTTACAATTACACCCTCTTAGTTGTACTACAATAATAGAATAAAAAAATAATGTTTATATTAAAGGGCTTGTTCCCAAACGGGGAGTTTTGGGATTTCCTTTTTACGGATCCGTTTTTGAGAGTGAAAAACTGGACATCCGTAAAATGAGTATCGAAAAAAAACGCACAGGAGTTTGATAGTTTATTTGGGATTACGTATTGTAGCTTTGACTTGCATTTTACGGAATCAAGCCTTTACGGATAAACAGAGTTCTCTTCTCTTCTTCTCTCTTACAAACCTTTCCCATCCATTCCCCCTTGCAGCACTTCACCTTTCCATTCCATCCATTTTTCCCCCTGCAGCCAATTCACTACCACATCCATCCATCCAATCCCCCTGCAGCAACTTCACCTCACACTCCCCATCCATCCCCCCTGCATCACCTCACCTCCCAATCCATCCATCCCCATGCAGCCCCACTGTACCTTTCCCATTTCATCCATCCATCCCCTGAACAAAAGCACTTTCCAACCCTCCCACCTCCCCATCCATTTTTTCACCATGCAGCACTTTCACTCCAATCCAATCCCATCCAACTGAAGCCACTTCTTCCTCCCTTCCATCCATTACCCTGGACAGCACTTTCACCTCCCATTCCTATCCATCCTTCCTGCAAGAAACTTACACCTCCCAATTCAATCTCATCCCCCCTGCATCACACCTTCAACCCTCCCATCCATCCCCCTGCAGCAATTCCCTTCCCCATCCATCCATCCACTCCATTCCCCCCTGCAGCTCACTTCACCTCCATCATCCATCCCCCTGGAAGCCAACCTTCACCTCCCATCTTTCCACATCCCCGTGCAAGCACTTCACCTTCCCCATTCCATCCATCCATCCCCATGAAAAGCATTCACCTCACCTACCCAATCCATTCCCCCTGCAGACAATTCACCTCCATCCATCCACCCTGCAGCACTTCCCACTCCATCCAATCCCCATGCCAGGCACTTCACATCCCATCAATCCATCTCCCTGCAGCATTTCACCTCCGTATCCATCCATCCACTGCAGCACTTCACCTCCATCCATTCCCCCTTGCAGGCACTTTCACTCCCATCCATCCTCCCCCTGCACAGCACTTCACCTCTCATCCTCCCATCCATCCCATGCAAGAACTTCACATCCCCCATCCATCCATCTCACCTGCAGCACTTCACCTACATCCATACCATCCCCCTGCTGCATACATTCAACATCCCATACCATACCAATCACCCTGCAGCCACTTCACCTCACCATCCCCCATCATCCCCTGCCAGCACTTTCCAACTCACCTCTTCATAATCCTATACATCACACCTGCTGCAACTTCATCCTCACATCCCATCCATCCCATTCCACCTGCAAGGCACTTTCACTCACTTCCGGATTGACAGCCGCCCGCTCCACCGCCGATGCCCCTCTGGCACGCACCCAATGCGGCCTTTTCGAATCACTTTCCAGGAAGCAAAGTGCTGCGTTATGTGCCCAGAAGTGTGGAAGCGCTTTGGGCAAGTGCCAAAAAGCGGACCTTCCATTATCTCCTCATGGCTTTTCACTTGCGTTAAAAACGGCAAGAAGATTGGACATTGGTAAAATTCTTAAACGGTTTTTTTGCGAAAAGCGCCAGTGCATGCCAGGGAGATGCCCTCAAAAAGCGTAATCGGCGATCCTCCCGTGGCCCGGGGAAACAGCGATTGCGCTTTTGCTATTGATACTCAATGTTTAATCACCACTGGGGGAAAATTGTAAGATCCGTTTAAGCGGATCAGTAAATACGGATCACAAACAAAACGTCGTGTGAACAAGCCCCTAACAGAATTGTAAATACAAAATCAGTGGTTATTTATTTTTAAATTAAATAGGGTGATAAAACAGATCACTTTAGACTTTTGATAAAAAAAATCAAGAAACTTCTGAATGGGCACGTTTTCAAAAAAATCTAATCCTTAACGCCTGGAAGGCCATTTTTTTTTTATGGTTTATTTTTTTCCTCCCCCGCCCTTTCTCGGGAGCCATATACTTTTTTCATTCTTACATTGCTTTATGGAGGGCTTTTTATTTTACGGATAACAAGATTAATAAGTTCTAATGATGTTATTCAAATTAACATAAAATATGCTGGGGATCTGCTAGAAAATTCTAAGTGCGGCTAAATGTGGAAAAAACAAACTTGCGCCATGTGCGCGGGATGTTTTGTTTTTACGGCCCTCAATCTTCGGTAAAAAATGTTGTGTGTTATCTTATATTCTACTGGTTGATACCACATTCTGCCAATTCCAAAAATGAATGGTTTTCCGTGTTACGTTTTTCGGTAACGTTTAAAACACTTCTTTCTATTTTTTAAATTTGCTCCGCGGCACCACTTTCTGTGACCAATAACTTTTTTGTACTTCTTCCTACGGATTTGAGTGAGGAGCATTTTTTGCTCGTTGTAGTTTACTTTTTATTGCTAGCAGTTGGGAATACATGTGAGTTTTTTGATTAAAAAATTTTCCAAATAATTTTTTAGGGAATGGAAATGACCCAAAAAAATGAAAATTTTGGGCATTTTTTTTCTTCACAGTGTTCAGTGTCACGGATATAAATGATTTGTTATATTTTAATAGGAATGGACACTTTTTCGTACGACAAGTGATACCAAATTTTGTGTAAACTTTTTTATTATTTATTTTTTTATTTGTAAAAAATGGCAAAAAGGGGGCTGCTTTAACTTTGAATTTTTTTTTTTTATCATTTTATCATTTTGCAAGCCTAATGGCATTGTATTAGACAATGGCCATTTAGGCTGTATTAAAGATGGTGGTTTTACTAACTTACTGACTGGAGGTTTGAAAGTAGCAAAATCGGGAAAATCAATGGCAGCGATGGAAAGCCTTTACAAGGCTTCCAGCTGCCATTTTAAGTGATTGGGAGCCCGACCAAAGTGAGGAACGGTGCACAGCACCATCCCACACTGTAACCGGTGCGTGTTAGCTGCATTTAGCAGCTAACACCCAGCAGGTATGTAGTGGGATTGCAGCTCATATGTCCATTGTCTGTAAGGGGTTAACAAACATAATTGTCTATTTTTCCAGTTTTACATTATACTAGTATTATAACAAAAAGTGGAAAATACCACCCCTCAAATTTACACCTTTTTTGTAAAAATATTGTCATTTATATCTTTTTCATGGGAAAAAAAACTGAAATGTTTTGACACTTTGATACAGTGTAAAGTACTCAGTGTACAGCTTGTATAAGTGTAATTTTGTTGTTATGCTTTTTCTGAAATCTGTTAAATCTAGGCAACTTTCAAGTTGACAGAAAAAACAGAGGTCAGAAAAAGCATAACAGCAAATTTTCCAATCATGTGTTTGACATAAAAGAATAGCATTAGTCTGGCATTTTTCTGATTGCTACTTTTGATCATTATAACATAATTGTTTCAAATGTATGCATTTTCTATTTTACTTTACAATATTTATAATGCTGTAGCAGAGATAATTTAATTTCTGAATACATACGAGAGGCGTTAGTCTCTAGATGTTATTTCCATTATGCAAATTTTATACAGATGAGCTATGGCACAAATAATGCAACTAAGGATATTCAATAAATGCAGTTTTATTAACTCGGTTGAACAAAACAAGCTCTTATGTTTAAATAGTCCATAAGCAAGTCACCCTGGGCTCTTTGAAGACTCTCTCTAAAGTCTCTTTCTCATTGACATGTTCTTTGGCAGCTTGTCTGTGGGATTGGAATCTCCCTCTCCCTGCACACATTGTCTACTCGTGTCCTTTCACACTCAACAAGTTCACAACAATGGTGATCCCCGATTCTTTGCTCCGTAGGTTAACCCAAGTAATTTTCTCTACTTCTCTTGCTCCTGCAAAACCCTGCTGCTTCTCTATCCTCTCAGAACTGACACCTACACTGCAAGTTCCAAAGCTTCTTCTTTTTCTCCTCTTCTCCCCTTCCCAGTATTCTGGTGAACTTTGCTGGCTGAAATGTCAATTGCCAGTCCGAGCCCTACACAGACATTACTGTATAAAATGATTGCATTCACAAGGTTCTGCACTCCTCCCACTTCTCACCCAGGTTGGTTGTTTCTAGTAAGTATAGGATAAAGCTGGTTCCTAACTATTCTAGGTTCATTTAGTAGACTTTGGATCAAGAGACAGAGTCTCCTGTTGTACAAGTACACTGTATAGTGTAGGGACTCATCGATCGTTTTGCAGTGGAAGGTAAGCACACAAAATATGTTTAAAACATCCACTGAGAACCAAAATATAGTACATATAGCAAGGTACAATGTAACATAATAAAAATCTTACATATATCTTGGTACCCACAGGCTGCTACTACATCTTTGTGTTATGCAGCTTCTTACAAATGGGATGCAATACCATTTTCGGGATGCAATACCATTTTTTGTGGTTTGTTTCTTAAATACAACATTAAAATAAAGAAAAATTGCCCATACTTAATACAAGTGCAGGATGAAAGCCACTTCCAAGTAACATGGAGACAAGCTACATTTCTACTGGGGAAAAGTGCCAAATAGTTCATGAGAGGAGTGTTGGTGCTTGGTATTACAACTGAATGTAAATAATGCTTCTAAAGTGGGCCAGTCACAAAGTTACATAGCGTATTAGTTACACCCATACGTCTAAATCAGGTGAGTTGTCCAGCACTTTCTAAGGGCATGTCCTCACGGCACGGGTTTGCGGATGGTTTTTCAGATGGGTTGCGGTTTTGCAGACTGTCTGAAAAAACGTTCGCAAATGAGCACAACGGGCTTCTATGGAAAACCCGTGCAGTGGGGACTACTCAAACCACTGGCCGCCCGAAAAAGAATGTGCATGCACATTCTTCCATCCGGTTTTCGGACAGAATATGTGCATGTGAATGGGAAGGGGGAGGGCTTTTCTCCGCTCATCGTGGAGAAAAGGCGTCCCCTCGCAGCCGTGGGGACGGCACACAAACCGAACAAATTGTGGTCAGATAAACCGACCGGTATTTGTCCATTGCCATGTAAACGGGCCCTAAGTGCACCACAGAAAGTACTGACATCCAATATGTCCCCAACATCACCAGACCAGTCTTCATTCTGCAAATAATACAATGCTATTCCTAACAGAGCTGTGACAAAGACATAAATACACGAGATTTAAACTTCAGTAAACAAAGCTACAAAGAGTGAAAACAATTGGTGACCCGTAAACAAAAGCTAATCTTGTTAAACATAATGGGTATGCTTCATAATGAGCTCCAGCCATGGTGACACTCCCTGCTCTCTGTCTAATCAGGAATGAAGATATGGACGGTAACCTAGACACACTTGTGTGCACTCATAACAGATAAAATCTCTCTTATCTCAAAAAAATCAAAAGAGAAAGTCTTCAATTATCTGTCCCTACATGTTGAAAGCTTTTCTTTGTAGTGAGAAAATCTCTTTAAGCTTGTAACTTGCACACCTTATCTGTAGGCAGCCTCCCTCCTCCTCATAAATAATTGGTGTGTGTATGGCTGATCATCAGTATTTTGCACCTGGTCACTCTTCCTGTCATAATAAGAATTGTGATCCCATTTTTGTGATTCAGTTAATATACAAAATTTAGCAACTTTCTCAGTACAAAATTTTCAACTATTCTGCTTCTTGCTTCTGCAGAGTCTGTGTAAGTCTTTCACTTAGCTAATGGTGCTGCAAAATCTGACATAAATCCCCTAGAGCAGGGGGGCACCGAACGAATGGCTTGTAGAGTTTTTGTTTTGCCTTTTCGCCCTCTACTTAGCATCTGCATATCACAAGGCATTATGGGAAAGGGGCTGAGAAGCCCACAGCGCCCTCTGTTGGTTGTAACAAATCCTCAATTTGCTTTTGACCCACCGAGTCTTGAGAAAGCAAAAAGGATTTTTTAGCCAAGCCAGTATCGCTCATCTACAGACAACGCTGTTTCAGGATTTTTGTCCCTCTTCAGTGCAGAGTAGAGAAGATACTGGCTGGCTGTGTGGGAGGCATCGGGTAGCTCAGGAAGGGAAGATCTCTCCTTAAGGAGAGCACCGAACGAACGGCTTGTAGAGTTTTAGTTTTGCCTTTTCGCCCTCTACTTGAGTCTTATCTCCAGTCTTATAACAGAGCTGATATGCCACCCTCTACTGTGGAACAACCACAGCCTGACCAGGAAGCGGGCTGTTGCTCTGTGAACAGCATGGTGAGACAACCCATTTAAGTAAAAACTCTGTAGGTGGTTGGAGCAATCACACATACTCTAGTAACACTAACTTTCAGATAAAGTGGGAGGAGATCCCTAATGGGCTAAATAAAGGAAAACCAGTGCAAGAATGAAGATGTGCTGATTGATGAAAGCCAGTGAAGGCAGCAGCATCTGGATCTGCAGACATCCCACCTGACATGCACTCCTAGGAGGCCCACACCCATGTGAAAAAAGTCTAGAAACAGGTTGCAAAATGAGTATCAGGCGGTATTAAAATCAACACACAAAAGAAGATTAAAGGCTAAAATTTAAAGCACTTTTTAAAATTCAAGACAACCATTGTAAAACAAACCACTTTTCCACATCAAAGGTGTCCAAAACTTTGAAATTTTTATTTAAATAGGTTAATTACTTAATTTCAATGTTTTTGTGCTCTAGAATGAAATGTGATCCACAATACCCAGCAACTTTTACGTCATAAGAATATACTTCATGCTGTTTATTTCACAGTGAAATTCAAGGTTATAATTTGCCATTAGCAAATGTACTTTAAAATTGTACTGGAACGGCTTATCAGAATGTGCAGTGCCTATATTTAGAAATGATATAGTTACATAGTTTAAAGTAATATTTTTTCTCTAATAATCGTAAGAACTGATTTACACTTCATTTTAAGTGTAGTATTACATTGCCTCTGTGTGTATTTTAGTATACTATTTATATTTGTGGGACAAATACTAGTAAAAGTATTACATTAGCTTTAAAACAAGTTTAGTGTTACATTTCAGAAGACTTTATAAGATGCAGGGCAAATAGGCAGACAGTACCTTGAATGTTTCAAGGAGTTGTTATGTGGATCCTTAGGACTGCCACTGACAGTTGCCTGCCCAGATGCAGCCACGGGTGCTAAGGGCCAGGACACGATGAGGACAGATGGGGACACAAGGAGTTCAGGAATGACAGTGTAGAGCACAGGTACACCAGAAGTGTGAAATTCTGGACCAACAGACAGCAGATTCTAGAAGCCGGATTCTGGAGCAGCAGACTGCAGGCACCAAAGTTGGATTCTAGAGCAGCAGGCACCAAGGGCGACATGTATGTACGGGGCTGTGCCAGAAGTCTGGCGTCTTTTCAGCCCGAAAACTGGTGCAGCCCTGTTTGCTATATTTTTAATCAGGCGCACTCCAGTATTAGGCACATTACAAGCACCCGCAGTGCTTTATAATGCGCCTGATATCGGGGGGCATGCTGGAGGTGTGTCGCACTAAAACCGTACAAAGCTACACATTTATGTCTTTAATACGGCAAATCCAGGCGCATTACTGCTGGAACAGGTAAAGCACTTTAAAACTGGTTTACCTGAGCCAGATGTGTTGCTTTGTAGCTAGAAAACGCTAAATCTATGACCCACAGTAGAACAGGTTCATAGATTCAGGCGCATTCTACACTATTAATGAGCACAAAAAAATGGCACCTGGACGCCAAAAATCAGTTGGATTCTGGAGTAGTAAGTGGCAGACACCAGGAGAGCAGGGCTTTGGATCAGCAGGCGATGACACCTCAAAGGTTACTGTGTTTCTTTTAGGTAACTGCTATGACATCAAAACCATTTTACTCAAGTAAGCAATTGGAACAGCACAAGTAGGGTTTAGTCAGGTAAACACATAAATGCTACAGGTAAAATCACAAGTGGGTTGCAGACAAGTAGCATGCTGTGACACTGCAAATCTGTAGGTAGGTAAGCTGCTGTAAATAATTATTACTTGATACAAACTATGTACAGTGGGTACAGAAAGTATTCAGACCCCTTTAATTCTTTCACTCTTTGTTTCATTGCAGGCATTTGGTAAAAAAAGTTCATTTTTTTGCTCATTAATGTACACTCTGCACCACATCTTAAAAGAAAAAAATAGAAATGTAGATATTATTGCAAATTTATTAAACAAGAAAAATTTAAAAATCACATGGTCTTAAAGAAAACCTGTCACATAGTTTTTGCCCCCCTGACTGAGGACAGAACAAGGTAGTGTCAGACCTGCTGTTTCCAGCACTGTGTCCCTTATTCTGTAAGATGCTGTAGTTTTCATGTATTTAATGCTCAAATCTGCAGTTTTCAGCCAGAAGAGTCATTCGAAGAGTCATTCAGAGTGTCAGTTTTTTTCAAACCCCGCCCATCTGAGGCTAGCCCCGCCCACCTCAACTGATAAACCTATTACTTTGAATAGGTAGAAACATGTGAATAACTGTCACTGGACGGAGCTAGCCTTTGGTGGGCGGAGCTAACACCTACTCATGAATAAGATTTGACTAAGATTTGAAGGGTAAATACTCAAAAACTGCTGCATCTTAATGAATAAGGGACACAGCGCTGGAAAAAGCGGTCTGACACTTGCTTGTGCTGTCCTTAGCAAGGGGGGCATAATCTATGTGACAGGTTCCCTTTAAGTATTCAGACTGCCCGGGAGCTGAGCTAGGCGCATTGAGGGAGCGCGGCACAGGTGAGTAAGTGATTTCTTTTTTCTAACATTAATGAAGCCTGCCTGCCTATATATGGCCTCTATAGACAATCTAAGCCCTGCTTGCCTACATATATGTCCCCTATAGCCTACCCTAAGCCCTGTCTGCCTACCTATATGGCCCCTATAGACTACCCTAAGCCCTACCTGCCTACCTATATGGCCCCTATAGCCTACCTTAAGCCCTACCTGCCTACCTATATGGCCCCTATAGCCTACCTTGAGCCCTACCTGCCTACCAATATGGCCCCTATAGGCTACCTAAGCCCTGCCTGCCTATATGGCCCATATAGACTACCTAAGCCCTGCCTCCCTACCTATATGGCCCCTATAGACTACCTAAGCCCTGCCTGCCTACCTATATGACCCCTATAGCCTACCCTAAGCCCTACCTGCCTACCAATATGGCCCCTATAGACTACCTAAGCCCTGCCTGCCTATATGGCCCCTATAGACTACCTAAGCCCTGCCTGCCGGTATGGCCCCTATAGAGTACATAAGACCTGCCTGCCTACCTATATGGCCCCTATAGGCTACCTAAGCCCTACCTGCCTATATGGTCCCTATAGCCTACCCTAAGCCCTACCTGCCTTCCCAATATGCCCCCTATAGATTACCCTAACCCCTTCCTGTCTATATATGGCCCATATAGCCTACCCTAAGCCCTTCCTGCCTATATATATGGCCCCTATAGCCTACCCTAAGCCCTGCGTGCCTATATATATATGGTCCATATAGTCTACCCTAAGCCCTGCCTGCCTATATATATAGCCCCTATAGACTACCCTACACAAGCTCTGTCTTCCTACATATATAGCCCCTATTGACTACCCTAAGCCCTGCCTGCCTACATATATGGCCCCTATAGCCATCTAAACCCTGCCTCTCTATATGGCCACTATAGCTACCTAAACCATGCCTGTCTATCTATATGGCCCCTATACCCTACATAAAGCCTGCCTACCGATATGGCTCCTATACCCTACATAAATCCAGACAACCGATATGGCTCCTATACCCTACATAAACCCTGCCTACCTATATGGCTCCTATACCCTACCTAAACCCAATCTGCCTACCTATATGGGTCCTGTAGCTATATAAACCCTGCCTGTCTATATGAATCCCTATTGGTATCAAAATCCTGCCTTATTAAATATATGGCCCCTATATCCTGCCTGCCTATCTATATTGGGCCCTATAGCTACCTATAATCTCCAAAAAAATTGGGAATCTCGCAAGAGAACAAAGAGTGACTTTTGATCACTATATTTACTATTTTGCCATAGGCAAACTTAAACTCTATCAGTTCTCTATCTATTAAACACTAAAACGTAACTTTTATTATATCTAATCTTAACCTCTATACACACTATTTAAAAACCTGATCTCTATCCTCATCATTTAACCCTTTTTGCTTCTGAGAGAGGGAATAACTCCCTTTCTATCATCAAGTCTGGTGGAACCCCACCTATTAACAGGAGAGCCTTATATCTATAGCAAAGTACTAGCTTCAGTAAGGGATCCCGGCGAGGTCAGGCATGACGTTTTAAATTGTGATCTCTCACCTCTGTCTACAAGTGTCACCTGCTGCAGACGGTGTCACAAGGGGGCCTTATTTGTTCTGTGTCTATGAGATTAGGGACGACTGCCCAAGTAGTTGGCTTGGGATCCCTTACTGAAGCTAGTACTTTGCTATAGATATAAGGCTCTCCTGTTAATAGGTGGGGTTCCACCAGACTTAATGATAGAAAGGGAGTTATTCCCTCTTTCAGAAGCAAAAAGGGTTAAATGATGAGGATAGAGATCAGGTTTTTAAATAGTGTGTATAGAGGTTAAGAGTTAGATATAATAAAAGTTAAGTTTTAGTGTTTAATAGATAGAGAACTGATAGAGTTTAAGTTTGCCTATGGCAAAATAGTAACTATAGCTACCTAAACTCTGCCTGCCTATATGGGGCCCTATACTCTACCTAAACCCTGTCTGACAGCCTACATGGGGCCCTATAGCTACCTAAACCCTGCCTGCTTATATTGGGACCCTATAGCCTACCGAAACCTTGCCTATCTGGGGCCCCCTATAGCCTATCTAAACCCTGCCTGCCTAAATAGACCCCATATAGCCTAGTTAAAGCCTGACTGCCTATTTGGGGCCCGCTATAGCCTATTTACCTACCTATGTGGATCCCACCTATAGCCTAGCTAACTGTGGCCCACCTACTGCCTAGTTAGCTATCTGGGGCCTACCTACAGCCTACCTACCTTAGGGCTGCTTACCTATCTGAGACCTGCCTAATTACTGCCTATCTGGAGCCAATCTATCTATCTGTAGAATACCTATCTGAGACCTGCCTAATTACTGCCTACTTACCTAGGAGCAATCTACCTACCTGAGGCCTATGTACTGCCTACCTACTTGGAGCCTACCAACCTACCTATCTAGAGTCTACCAACCTATCTAATAGGGTCTAACTACCTGGCAGTATGATACTGAGGGGTACAGGCCATAGCTGTTCCTCCTCTCTAGGAGACTGGGCCTCTAAGCTATGGCCTGTACCCACTCTGCTACTTTTGGAAGTTTGTACAGGGGGGTGGCAGTTGAGTGATGTGCTGAAAAAGTGAAGATTCTGAGATATTTGTGTTTAAATCTGCAGGGACAAGAAGTGGCCGGGAGAAGTCATCATGGCAGTCTGGGCCAGATGGAGAAGAGAAGGGAAAGACGCCTCCTGTGAGTCAATAAATGTTACTTCAGTGTAATCACTTATATTTCTGCAAAGCCTACATACAACTAGTATCTACCACTATCTGGTCACTGTATGGCGTTAAAATACATCTACAGTGCCTATGTACAACTGATAGTCAAATGTGATACTTGCGTTTGGCCATAGTCTGGCAGGATTATTTAAGCCTTAAGTAGTAATATTTTTGTGTCTTGGTATTGTAGGAAGTTTTTTTTCAGTAATAATGATTTGTTTGGTATATTTGCTCCATGTATCGGTGTATTATTTGGTGACTGTTATTTATAAGGTATTACACTGTCATACATAGGTGAGTGATTTTGAAAAAGCAAATTTGTCATCACAGATTTTCATTGTACAGTGACTGCTGAGGTGATAGACAGGATCTACGTGGAATATGCAGAAAATTAGTGAGAGAAACATAAGTTTTTTTCTCTGTAAATATACATGCCGCAGTTCACAATGTGGTGTGAAAAATGCTGTGTGAACATAGCCCTACTGAACAAAGTGTAACACAGAGGGCCCATGCCCCGGATGTTTTAGGACCTTAGCAATGCCCCTGGTCACAGAGTTGTTCTGAAGCCACTGCTTTGTTATTTTAGCTGTGTGCTTAGGGTCATTGTCTTGTTGGAAGATGAATCTTCGGCCCAGTCTGAGGTCCAGAGCACTCTGGAAGAGGTTTTCATCCAGGATCTCTCTGTACTTGGCCGCATTCATCTTTCCTTCAGTTGTAACCAGTCGTCCTGTCCCTGCAGCTGAAAAACACCCCCATAGCATGATGCTGCCACCACTATGTTTCACTGTTGGGATTGTATTGGGCAGGTGATGAGCAGTGCCTGGTTTTCTCCACACATTTAACACCAAAAAGTTAAATCTTCGTCTCATCCGACCAGAGAATCTTATTTCTCATAGTCTGGGAGTCCTTCATGTGTTTTTTTGCAAACTATATGCAGGCTTTCATATGTCTTGCACTGAGGAGAGGCTTCCGTCGGCACACTCTGGCATAAAGCCCCGACTGGTGGAGGGCTGCAGTGATAGTTGACTTTGTGGAACTTTCTTCTATCTCCCTACTGCATCTCTTGAGCCCAGCCACAGTGATCTTGGGGTTCTTCTTTACCTCTCACACCAAGGCTCTTCTCCCACGATTGCTTGGTTTGGCTGGGCGGCCAGGTTGAGGAAGAGTTGTGATCATCCCAAACTTCTTCCATTTAAGGATTTTGGAGGCCACTGTGCTCTTAGGAACGTTGACTGATGCAGAAATTGTTTTTTAACCTTGGCCAGATTTGTGCCTTGCCACAATACTGTCTCTGAGCACCTTGGACAGTTTCTTAGACCTCATGATTCTCATGTGCTCTGACATGCACTGTGAGCTGTGAGGTCTTATGTAGACAGGTGTGTGCCTTTCCTAATCAAGTCCAATTAGTTTAATTAAACACAGCTGGACTCCAATGAAGAAGTATAACAATCTCAAGGAGGATGAGAAGGAAATGGACAGCATGTGAGTTAAATATGAGTATCACAGTAAAGGGTTTGAATACTTATGACCATGTGATATTTCAGTTTTTCTTGTTTAATAAATTTGCAAAAATATCTACATTTCTGTTTTTTTTCTTTCAAGATGGGGTGCAGAGTGTACATTAATCAGCAAAAATTGAACTTTTTAGATCTTACCAAATGGCTGCAATGAAACAGAGTGAAAAATTTAAAGGGGTCTGAATACTTTCCATACCCACTGTATTATTAATATTTGATACCTGCTAATACCAATGGGATTAATTTTGGCATCTGCAGAAAGATTAATTTAGGCATAAAACATTGTTCTAACTGTAAATTAAGCTCAATAGTAAAGCATTCTGTTGAGTAAATCAAACAGTATCTGAATGGTTTTGACAAGGGCACAATTGTGATAGCTAGATAGTTGGGTTGGAGTACCTGCAAAACAGCAGGTCTTGTATTATGTTTACGGCATCCTGCATGGTCCAATCTCAGAAACAGCTACAATATCACAAATTGCTAAAAAAGGCAGAGCTGATTATGATATAAAGGTGTCAGAACACAGGGCATCACAGCCGGCCTACCTGCAGACTGGTCTCTGGGTACAACCAAAAGTGGGCTACAGTGGGCACATGAATATCAGACTTGGACCATGGAGCAATTAAAAAAGGTGGCATGGTCTAATGAATGACGGAGTTCCTGACCAAAATGGAAGTAGTATGAGACACCTGTTTTAATGTTGTTGCAATACATCCCCTTATAGCAAAAGTATTTTTAACAGCAGAGGCCTCTTGTACCAGAGTTATGTTCCCTGCCACACCACAAAAGAGGTTCAGGAATGGTTTAAGACAGTGTTCTCCAGCTCCAGTCCTCAAGACCCACCAACAGGTCATGTTTTCAGGATCTCTCACAGAATGCACTGACAATAATTAAATCACCTGTGCAGCATAATTAAATCACCTGTGTAATGATAAGGAAAGCCAGAAAAGATGACCTGTTGGTGGGCCTTGAGGACTGGAGTTGGGGACCCCTGGTTTAAGAAACATGACAAAGAAAGAAAAGGCCAGAATGTGGAGTGAGGAAGATGCTTGCTGCTGCTCACACACCCATATCCTGCATCTTCTCCGGGCATTTTTGGTGGTGTGGTGAGCTCTAGTGGCTACATCGAGTCTGAAGACATTGCTAGCCCTGACTGCTGGCTTTTCTCTAGCCTCAAGATAGTTGGAGAGGTGCTGAAGTCAGGCTGCCCTGAATGGTATCTGATTTGGGGGACTGCCATCTTGTGATCAATTGCTGTATATTTGGCCTGAAACGTGCTTAGTGAGTTGGTGCCTGTCTGGACACAACCCCCATGCTTACTTATCAGTAGAAGCCTTTGATTCTTCCTGAGCTGCCCAGTGTGGTCACTGCTGCTTCTGGTGGTGAGACAGGCCCTTAAGCTTGTTGTAGTTGCTTCCTACAATGGTGTGGCAAAGGCGGTCAAGGCCTGTGATGCTTCTACTAGACAGGTGGTTGTGAAACCTGGGCCCGGGAAACGAAAATTGGTGGTAAAAACTCTCCCTCCCTGCTACCGCCCACCACATGGCTCCACCATTTTGACACCTTAGTAACTGCCTGTGAGCCTCCCTGACCAGTCATATTTCTCTTGCAAAACAGCTATTGCCCCAGGCTGGAAAGATTCTTCTTTTTGCTGCCCAGTGTATGTGGACCAGCGCATTGGTGATTTCTGTGCTTAGCCCCTTGCAGAGTCTGCTGAATGTAATCTGCTGTGTGATGCCTCCTCCACTACTTTGTAACTGTCCCAGCACCACAGCCACTCTCCTGCATGCAGTGAGTTCTTTCTACGGCATCTGAGGGCAGTTAGAGAACATTATCTAAATATGTGATACAAAGAAAACTCTCCAGTACTACTTTCCTATTACCTGATAATGTTCAGATACATGTTTATTTGAACTTCTCCCAAGAAATTTAGTGGAAATGTGCATAATTTGCCTCAGCGAAGGCAACACTTTGGAACAGAGGACTCAAGTCCACAATTGTGTATATGGCAAAACTGCATATACAACAGGATGATTAATAACACTTCTTTGACAATCCTGAGGATGCTCATGATTGGCTTGACAAACACATTGACAAAAATTATCACAAGCCATAGTGATGTGATGTACTTTCAGTTATGCCTCTATGCTGTTCTATCTCTTTGTCAACTCACATGTATCCTTTTAAATGCTTTTTGAATTCTGCATTAATATTTGTTTATTCCCATGTGTTATTCTTAAAATGGTGGGAATTTCCTAATCCTCTTAAACGTTATGGCATTGCGTGGCCAAAACTTGGGGCTGTTTCTCATTGAACGTATTTCCACTCTTGTTGGTTCCTTTTGGCTACAACTTGTGTTATGCATTTACTAGTTGGGGGATGAATGCAGGGTATGTGAGGAGGTTCAGAAAGTTTGTGACTATCGTGTCTGTGGATATATCTTATACATATTTTTTCTGTGTGCTATGGGCATCTCATGGTCTGGTCATGGAAGTTGGGGGGTGGTGGATATCCATATTGTGTCCTAATTTTTGTCTTACTCGGCTAACATGACTACTCTAAAATGTATATCCTGCAATGTGAGGGGATTAAACAATTCTCTTTCTAGTATATAGAAAGAAGTGCATTGTTTTATGAATTAGCACAGAGACTCCTCTAGCATAAAAAAAGAATTCCGAGTAATAAATCTGTCATGTTATTTGACTCGCACGAAGAATGCCGTAAAAAAAGAAAAAAGACATTTTTTAGTTATCCTGCAGCACATAAAATGGAATACAAAATCAAAAAGCCATATAAACCCCAAAGTGGTACTGATGAAAATGTTAGTACATCCAAAAAAACAAGCCCCTACAGCCCCCTGCACCGTGACTGACCCGGACTGTTTGACTCTGCGTTTCCCTGACTGCCCCGCATGTAATAGCATAGGGCTTGTCATCCAGTTGGGGTCTGCCACCTAGGGCAGTATGCCAAGTAGGCAGGGACTATGGGCTCAGTGGCAGTCAGGGCCCACTGCACCTCCTCTAACATGACATTGGTGATGCAAAAACGTGATTTCTTTTTTAGATAAAAGTGTTTTTATTGTGTAAAAGAAGTAAAACATAAAAAGTATATAAATTTGGTATCACTGTAATCATATTAACCTACTGAGTAAAGTTAAAATGTCAATGATACCACACAGTGACCGTTGTAAAAGAATAAAAAACACTGCTAGGATTGCTCTATTTTGTTTATACCACCTCTGAAAATCCTTGATAAAAAGCGAACAAAGTCATTTAAACTCCAAAATGGTACGCATGAAAATAGCTGTCAGAGTATGACGACACAAAAGCATTTCTATTGTGCGAAAGTAGTAAAACATAAAAAACTATATAAAATTGATATCATTGTAATTGTACCGACCCGCATTGTAAAGCTATCATGCCATTTATAATGCACAGCGAACGCTGCAAAAAATTAAACCTCCAAAAAATGTTGGTTTTTTTTACTATTTTTATGACCAAATGCTAAAATAAACTGTGAAACACCTGTGGACCCGTACTTGGATGGAATTGCATATCAAATTTTGGGGTGCTTTTTTTCCACAACGCCTTGTGAAAATGAAACATTTTTAGCTAAAGCAGTAAATTGTTGGAAAATATTAAATTTTTTAGTATCACAGACTAATGTTAATAAATCTATGAAACACATGTGGGGTCAATGTAATTACTACACCCCTGGATATATTCCTCTAGAGGTGTAGTTCCTAAAATGAGATATTTCTAGGGGTATTTATTAAGTTTTAGCACCTTAATGTGTCCAAAAAACTGAAATGGCACCTAAAAAATTATAATAAAAATGAGACCCCCAAAATCCAGTAGATGCTCCTCCAATTCTGAGGCTTGTGGTTGAGTCAAATAGCCATGTATGGGATATCTCTAAAACCAACAAAATCTGGTGAATCAATGATGATTTGATTTTCCTTGGTAACGTACTGTTCCTAGTGAATAATGCATAAAAAATTGAAAATCTGCACACAAAAAAAAGGGAAATTTTGAAATTTCACCCCCACTTTGTCTTCATTCCTGTGAACTACGTAGAATTTCAAAGCCCCCTAACTTCAAAAAAACAAAATTAAAAAATAATAGCAACAGACCGTAAACGTACGGTAGCTGCCAGTTATAAACTATTTTGTGTGGTATAATCATTGGTCTTACACAGAGACATTATTGAACTTTGAAAATTTAAATTTTTTTTTTAATTTTCACAAACAGACAAGGATTGCATGGTCTAAAATGTATTATTAAAGCACAATGTGTCATGAGAAAGCAATCTCTAAATCACATGGATAGGTAAACGTATCAATAAGTTCTTCCCATATAAATAAACAATGTCAAATTTAAAAAATGGGGCTCCGTCTTTTGGTCCAAAACCGTCTGCGTCCTGAAGGAGTACGGTACATTATTATTTACATCCAGGGTTTCTAGGTCTCAAACCCTGAGAGTCTCTAAACATTTGTGATAATTTGAAACACCGAGTCACTTTATTGTAATATAAAGTATGAAAGCAATTACATATTTTACCAACAGACCGACCCATAAAATACATTTTTGGATAGTTTTCTTGATTTTGTTTCAAGAAATAACTAGTCTTTGACTGGACCTTTTATTTGCAGTTTTCCTGTACTATGATGTGCGTACCCCTTTTATTTATTTTTTCATAATATTTTTATTAACAATCTGTAAAGTAATCAACACAATAGAGGATAATGTGTTATTACAAAGGGATCTGGATAAGTTGGAGGCCTGGGCAGGGAAATGGCAGATGAGGTTTAACACAGATAAATGCAAGGTTATACACATGGGGAAGAAAAATCCATTACATGACTACATGTTAAATGGAAAAAGGCGTGGGTATAGTGACATGGAGAAGGACTTGGGAATCCCGGTGGACAGTAAACTTAATTGTAGCAGCCAGTGTCAGACAGCAGCTGCCAAGGCAAATAGGATCATGGGGTACATTAAAAGGGGCATAGAGGCACATGATGAGAACATCATTCTCCCATTATACAAGTCACTGGTTAGGCCACACATGAAATATTGTGTACAGTTTGGGGCACCAGTGCACAGGAAAGACATTGTAGAGCTTGAACAGGTACAAAGGCGGGCAACAAAAATAATAAAAGTACTGGGTGGACTACAGTACCCAGAAAGATTAGCAAGATTAGGGTTATTTAGTTTAGAGAAAAAACGGCTTCGGGGGACATAATAAATATGTTTAAATACATCAAAGGTCAATATAGAGATCTCTCCCAAGATTACCCAGGGCTGTATCTAGAACAAGGGGGCATCCTCTACGTCCTGAGGAACGAAAGTTTCTACATAAACATAGAAAGGGATTCTTTACTGTAAGAGCAGTGAGACTGTGGAATTCTCTGCCAGAGGAACTTGTCATGGTGAATTCAATAACAGAGTTCAAAAAGGGTTTGGATGCATTTCTGGAGCGTAATAATATAACAAGTTATAGTGTCTAGGATTCAGGAGAGGGGTCATTGATCCAGGGATTTTTCTGATTGCCAGATAGGCTAAACTAGATGGACGTATTGTCTTTTTTCGGCCTTACAAACTATGAAACTATAAATTTCCAAAGTAATAACAAACAAACATCAGCCCCAACAAGGGGCTATAAACATAAAAACAAGCAAATAAAAAGGGGGTAGGGAGGCGGGGGAGGAGAGAAAAAAAAAAAGAGAAGAGAGGGGAAAGAAGGGTGAAAAGTGTTCGTTTCACATAGTTAAATAAACCTCAACAGATAGTTGCAAAGTTCAAAAATTGGGGTTGTTTCATATCAAGTGGCTACATACACGCTCCAATGATCAAGGTTACGGAACAATGAAGGATTGTATTATGATGCACAACAGAATCCAAATATAGAATGAGATACCATCAAGGGCAGTCCCCCTTGGTAGTGAAAGCGCGATCTGCATCAGCAGGACAATCAATCTCTGCATAAAAACAACAAGTAAACCCAAGGGAAGGTGAAATTTTGGGGAAAAAAAACAA
>JAODAL010026762.1:0-56160 GCA_025379985.1 Phyllomedusa bahiana | reverse complement strand
GTCCCTGTGACGTCTGTCAAAGACCCAATGAGAAACTCCGCCTGTCCTGACTTTCTGCCTATGACCCAATGAGAGAACTCCGCCTGCCCTGAACTTCTGCCTGTGACCCAATGAGAGAACTCCGCCTGCCCTGACCTTCTGTCTATGACCCAATGAGAGAACTCCGCCTGCCCTGACCTTCTGCCTATGACCCAATGAGAGAACTCCGCCTGCCCTGACCTTCTGCCTATGACCCAATGAGAGAACTCCGCCTGCCCTGACCTTCTGCCTATGACCCAATGAGAGAACTCCGCCCGCCCTAACCTTCTGCCTATGACCCAATGAGAGAACTCCGCCCGCCCTGACCTTCTGCCTATGACCCAATGAGAGAACTCCGCCCGCCCTGACCATCTGCCTATGACCCAATGAGAGAACTCTGCCCGCCCTGACCTTCTATCTATGACCCAATGAGAGAACTCCACCTGCCCTAACCTTCTGCTTATGACCAAAAAATGGGACATCACATCTGGTTCCCAAAGCAAAGGGGTAACCTCGGCAAACTGTAAGTGACATTGGACAAACATTGGACTTTGCACCAGAAGTGACACCATGGCAGGAGCTAGGCCTGGAGTGATGCTGAATGATAGGTTAACCCCTTAAAGGGCTTGTCCATTTGGTTAAAACTGTGATTAAATGGGACCAAGATGGGGAAAAATAGAAAAAAAAGTCATACTCACCTCCTGGTCCTCCCCTGCTGCTGCTCTGAAGCGTCCTGGATCTGCTTACCCAAAACTCTTCATATTCTCACTCAACACAAGGAGAAGCGATCCTGTCCCAAATCTAGTGCGTCCTATACAATAGGGTGCAAATATTTTGACAACCGCGAGCATTCTTAGGACTAGCTTTACTGGACTGTCCAACCTTAAAGGGGTTTTGCCACAAAGTGAGTTCCTTACCTCTTATTGCCAGGGAGAATATAAACAAAGCATGCTGGGTCATGAACAGCTGCAGCGGTGAGAGGGAGGGGGTGAGAAGAGAGCGAGGAAGCAAGGAGTGTCTCTAAAGTTTACTCAAATAATAACATTACAACAGTGGATTCTCTTTACAGCAGACAGACTCATACACTGCACTTTCTCCCCAGCCCCTTGCAAGCTCCTTCATGTTCCCTGTCATCAGATACTTCTTATCTGCAAACACGCAAGCGCGGCCAGATCAGCTCCCTGTCAGCTCCTGGTCATGTCTAATGTAAACTGTCAGGAAACTAAGAGGGACTGAGCAATGCTGTGGCTCTCATAGGCTTCACTTTTTGTAATCACATATATTTAGAAAAGTGATTAAATACCCATTTTGGAGGATCCCACGTCAACATTACATCGTGGCAAAACCCCTTTAAACACTGGTTTATTTCTTATCTATATTGGCCCAACGCTTGTTGTATACCTTGATAGCGGTCAGAGCTCAGTTCTTCTGCCATAAAGTTTCTTCTGACCTGGATCAGTGCAGGACACGATACAATGTTACTCTGTGGACACTGACTGTAGCGGGACGGGATCACAATGTATCATTAATTGGTCGACACGGTGTAATGTGGCGATTATTCGGCGATCACCCGGCGCGCTCATCCAGGCGCTCTCACCAGATACGTTCCTTGATCTCATTTGTATTTGTGTCTCTGTGATAGAAAAGGGAATTTAAATTACCATAATATTCTCCTCAGCGCAGATTGATGCCGCTTCCTTTCCGCAGACAACAACACCATCCATTGTTATACATGATTTAACACTTGCTTTTTATTTCCCACTTGATCATGTTAATTGAATTATGTAAATACGACCCGATTCTTATTACTATACTAAAATAGGATTTTTTCCCACTGCCTAACGCTTACAGCGGAGTTTTGACAAGCTGCAATGGGATCCATCCATGGCCTTCAATGTTAAAAAAGAAGTAATCTGCAAGATATGATTGCTGTGGCGATGTACTAACACTATCATGCGTGTGATACCTATTATGTCGCTCAGCCTTCGTAACTAAGCCCATCTGTTTTTGGTGCTGACTTCTCGCTCCTCCTGAGTCCAAAGTTATCCTGTGTGAATACTGATCTACAACTACATATCTAAGCCTAATCACATGTCCATACCCAGTGGTCATCTAAGCTCATCATGTGTGCTAACTGATTGCTCACCCATGTAATGTGCTACTAGTGTATCTAGCCCATCATGTGTGCTACTGATTCGCATTAGCATCAAATCAAAAGGTTGCCATGAGTGAAACAGTCTTTCAAGCTGGCTGTACTAAGCCCATCATGAGCCTGACACCACTAAGTCTGCTTAGCCCCTGAAATACAATGTGTTTGCTACTGACTGCTCAGACTCTGAATTTAAGGTTATCAAGTGTGATACGTGTTTTAGAAGCAGCGTAATCTAAGCCTATCATGTGTGACACCCAGTAAATCTACGCTTTATAAGTGTGATACATCCTGAGCCCATTGTATCTAAGCCATGTGAGTCCTGCCTACTTGACATGCTCAGCCTCCTGTTCCTTATATATCATTCTACTACCAGTTGCATCTAAACTTATCATGTAATGCTACCAGTGAATCTAACTTACTTGTGTGTGATACTGACCTGCTGATCCTCTTACATAAGGTACTGTATCTAATGCATATGAGATACCAGTGCATCAAAACCCATTGTGTGTGCTACGGACGCTCAGGACCTCTGTTAATAAGTTACCAGCATGATGCTGTGTTACAAGACTGGCTGTTATCTAAGCCTATCATTTGTTATACCATTGTGCATCTAAGCTTATTGAGTATGAATAACCATTCCTGACAGTGTATCCTAAGCCCAACATTATGATAACTGTCTTAGGAGACAATGGCGACATGTATTGAATCACTGCCTGGGTCGGGGCGCACTTTCCGCCAGTATTCTCCGGGCGAAATCTGCGCCTGTATTTATGTCGGCCGCGGGTGCGCTCACACATTCCATGTAAAGTCCCCTGTGCCACGCCAGATTTTAGGCGCAGTTGCGGGACTTATGCGCAGTGCGGGACCTGCGCCTATGATTCGCCGCCCGATGTAGTGCACTCATACATGCGTGTAAAAAAGTCCCCGCGTCCTCACCATTTTGGGGGCGCATTGCTGGTTCTGATGCGCAGAGTAGCTCAGCTCCTAACATTCCGCCGTCGGAGTAAGGTGCGCTCATACATGCGGGAAACAGTTCCCTGCGCCACGCCAGTGTGTGGGGGCGCAGTGCTGGACATTGGACATGCAGTGCGTGACTCAACGCCTCACAAGTATTCCGATTTTACAGACAGGCTGAACATAGCGAGAAATCAATAAAGAAGTCCGTGCGGAGGATGAATAAAAAATCGCCTTTATAAGGCGGAATAATTATCAGAAAAGAGCTCCAACCGCAAAATAAAAAAAAAAAAAACAAAAACACTTTCCAATATCCTAATTCAAAGAAATCGGATATTGGAAATTGCGGAAATAAAGTAATTCAAATTCTGAAAGCTATTCTCATTGGTTGGCAGAAGCCAGCCCAATCAGAATAGGAGCGACAGTGAACCATTATATCCAACTGGAGAACTATTGACTTTAAAATCCAAAGAAAAAATATTTTAAAATGGTGCTTGACAATTCAAAATACAGTAAAAGAATGCAAGAAAAAGGAGCTGATTGCTGAGCTAGCTTTGGCTCGTACAGCTTTAACCCAATCAGAATTTGAGCGACTGGGAACTATTATAACCTAGGGAGAAGTTTGTACCAATCAAATTCAAAGGCGGGACAGTTCAAAAAACGTAAAAAAGGCCGAAAAGAGTGATTTGTGGCTGAGGCTAGCTGGGGCTTGCTATCACTCAGCAAAATCAGAGCGCGGAGCTACATTCCCGCCATTGTAAGTCCTATGGATAGATGGGCGCACTGAAATCCGGCTCACCACCATAGGTTATAATTTGACACTGTTGCTCCTATTCGATTGGCTGGTTTATTGCCGACCAATGAGAATTAGCATAAAACAATTTGAATTACTGTATTTCCCGGCGATTCTCTCTATTTCAATTCCCACTATGTAGCCCCGGACTCGAGCGACAAACGCGTTGCTCGGATTTTAAACTCTTTATTTGTAAAGAAGGTTTTCTGCTCTTATCTGATAATGTTTTACACTTAATAAAAAATGATTTTTTTATTAATACTACTCCATTCCGCACACGCGCAGAGAAGCCGAGATGATGCAGTGCGCCGATCTCTCCATAGACTACAATGGGAGAAGTAGCTCGCGCTCTTGATTGGCCGTATACCCCCTAAAGCCCCCGCTAGCTCAGCCAATCAGCTCTTTTCCCTGTATTTTTACTATATATTTAACTGTCCCAGCCATTGATTTTGAATTGGTCCGAAAACATCTTCCATAGGATATAATGGGTCTTATGTCACTCCTATTCTGATTGTCTTGGCTTCTGCCGACCAATGAGAATAGCTACACAATTTAAATTACTTTATTACCCGGCAATTCCTCTCTATTAACAATTCCTTATGTAGCGCCGGTCTCAGTCGACAAAACGCTTGTACGGATTTAATTGATTGATCGTTATAGAAGGTTTCACTCTTATCTGCATATTAATGACAATTTACTGTAACTATCCCGCCTTTGATTCTGATTGGTCAATACTACTCCCACAGGCTATAATGGGTTTCACTGTCGCTCCTAATTCTGAGGATTGGCTGGTTTCTGCCGACCAATGAGAAATAGATTTCAGAATTTTGAATTACTGATTCCCCTGCAATTTCCAATATGCTAATTCTTGATATTGCGCCGTTCTAGATTTGTGGGAAAGTAATTTTTTTAAATGTATTTTATTCTTTTTACGTTCAAGTCTCTTTCTGAGAATGTTTTCCGTGCCAATCATACAAGGCGATTTTTTGGGAATCATCACTCATGCGCACGGAGCGGAGCGCCGAGATTTCTGTCGCGATCTTCTATGCTTCCTCGCATGTTCCATTCTCGCTGCACTTCGCCTCCGCCGGAGCATTTAGACCAAAACAAACCAGGTCTGCCTGTCGGAGCTGCCGAGCGCTGCACTGCGCCTCGCTTTGCCGACTCGCCATCGTACATGCCTCGGAGTTTTCGAGCGTGCCGCGTCCCGCCCCGGAACGCCTACCCCGCACCCACACCGCGCCCACGGCCCGCCCCTTCATGCGGGGCGCAGCTGAAAGTGGCGAACGCTGCGCCTAACACCGCATCCCTGCGTCCGACAGGGGGATTCGGGCTGGGAGGCGCAGTATACGCCAGAAACAGGCGAAAAGCCCGATCATACATGTCGCCCAATATATCTAAGCCCATTGTGTGTGCTACTGTCTGCTCAGCCTCTGAGTATAAGGTTATCCTGTGTGATAAAGATTTACAAGTTGCTGTATCTAAGCCTATTATGTGGGATACCAGTGTATCTAAACTCATTAAGTGTCATTCTATATCCTGAGCCAGTATATCTAAGCCCATCATGTGTGATAGGCTTGTCTACATTTTTCATTCGCAAACACTTAAAGAGAACCTGTCACATAGTTTTTGCCCCCCTTGCTGAGGGCAGCACAAGCTAGTGTCAGACCTGATGTTTCCAGCGCTGTGTCCCTCATTCTGTAAGATGCTGTAGTTTTCGTGTGTTTAATGATCAAATCTGCAGTTTTCAGCCAGAAGAGTCATTCGAAGAGTCCTTCAAAGAGTCAGTTTTTTTCAAACCCGGCCAATCGGAGGCTAACCCCGCCCACCTCAACTGACAAACCTATTACTTCGAATAGGTAGAAACATGTGAATAACTGTCAGTGGGCGGGGCTAGCCATTGGTGGGTGGGGCTAACACCTGCTCATGAATAAGATTTGAGGGGACACAGCGCTGGGAACAGCAGGTCTGACACTAGCTTGTGCTGCCCTCAGCAAGGGGGGCATCACCTATGTGACAGGTTCCCTTTAAGAAAAAGAAAAAAAACTTCTGTAACATATACGTTTTTGGACGTCCTGAGTCTACCATCACTCAGAAAAAAAAATTACTGAAAATGTTAGGTCATTAAAAGGATACCAAAGCCACACACAGTTCGTGGAGTTAAATTTCTAATTTAAAAAATCTGAAAGAAATGTTATAATTCACGAAATTTTTTTTTCATTTTTCCTTTTTTTTTTCTAATTTAAAAACCCTTACTGAAAATTTTTATGCTTTTAGACCCTTTTCTTTCATCAAAAGAGGTCAGTGGCTCGGTTTTTCATGCCGTACGATCACTATATAAATGTTTTTTACTGCTCTGGGCCTATACTCCAAAAACGGGAAAGCCGGCTCCTGAATCCGCTATGGGCCCCAAACAAGATAACTACGTAGTTTTTTTATTCACTGAAGCTTTTTAAGGCTCTCTTTTGTTTTGCCTGCTGTTTATGTATTTGTAACACTGATTTAAACCCAAAAATACCCGAAGGGAATGAGATTTGTCATAGATGCTCTATTGGTTTGATAATTTTATATTATAAAATGTGATATTTTCTTATAATAGGTTTTTATTGGAACAATTTTATACATAAACATATAAAAACAGGCACGCAAAAAATGAACAAAGGCACTACTATAAAGTACAAGGGGCCAGTGGAAAAAAATCAAAAAATCAAAAAGCCTTCAATACTACGACCTAGAGTGACAGGTCAGCTTACAAAAGCTTTATGGGGCCCCACTCCCGAGAGGGGGACCCAAACCATCTCCCCCCCCAAACCAGGGACAATGGGGTTCAAGACAATTGTTTAACCCTATGGGGGTCCTTTTTTACTCCAATATTTTTAAAAACAGGGGGGGGGAAAAAAAAAAGGGAAGAAGGGGGAAAAGGGAAAAGGGAGCCCCTCACCCCCCGATTTCCCGGGGAAAACACCAAATAAAGGGGGAAAAAAAAGCAACAAAAGGGGGAGGACCCCCTCCCAAGGGAAGCTTCAAACCCCAAAGGGGCCCAAAAACTAGGGTGGGGAAACCCATATCTTTTTTCCCCAAAGGGCCCAAAATTTCCCGGGGGACGTTTACGGGGGTCCAGGGCCCACCCCAAGTGTGAAATACTTTAATCCCCCCCTTTGGGGGGAGTGGGCGATCATCCTCCTCCATACAGTAAGAAAGGATACCTCCCCCACCCATTCAGCGAGGGACGGAGGAGCAGTTTGACCCGCGAGGGGGGGTTTAAACCTTTTTTGCCCCCTTTGAAAAAAGTTTCCCCTTATAAAAGTTTTTTTATAAGGATTGCAAAAAAGGGGCCCATAAATAAAAGGCCCGGGCCTTCTGGGCGGCCCCCGGATGGAAACCCCAAAAACAATCCGAGTTTGGCCGGGAAGGCCCTTTTAAAAAAAGGGGGGCCTTTAAGGGGGCCTGGAAACCCCCACCATATATGGGCCATGGCCCCCCCGCCTCCTAAATTGCCCCCCCGCAGGTGTCTGGGACCAATGGGAACCACTTATAAAGCAGCGGGGAAATCTGTACCACCTGGAAATTTTATCTTAACCCTTTTTCCTGCCTTTGCGGGCTATCACTTGCTTTTATGGTGGGAAAAAAAAAACCAACTTTCTCCTTTGTAAAAAAGGAAAGTCCCCCCGAAGCTTTTTCCCCCCGGGCCTTACAGAAATGGGGGAGATCCGGACAAAAAAAAAGGAAGGTCACCCAAATGATAAATCAAAGGGAGATCAGGGCCTGGGGAGCGTCGGGGCAACACATAGCCCTCTCAAACGGTAAAGAGTTCTCGAAGAAAAGACCCTTTCACGATGACGGGAAGGCAAAAAAATGCCGAAGCTGCAGGTATTAAAAGGGGTTTACCAAAGGAAAAGGGGAAAGAAGGGGGGCCCAGTTTCCGCAAGGGGTTTCAAGGCCCCCCGGGCCGGGTACCTTTATTTGCGAGAAGGGGCCCCCCCCGGAGACTTAGAACTCCCCGGGAAGGACCCCCCCAAAGTGCCTGGAGGAAATAAAGGGGGTTTGCCCCCAAAATAGGGAAAAAAGGGGGCCCTTTTTAAACCCCAAATAGGGGTACTGGGGCCCCTACACCTCATTATAATGGATAACGTAGGGGCCTGCGCTAAAGGGGCCAGAATTTTGGGGGGTCTCGGATAAAAGGTTTGTCCCCAAACGGGAAGGGAAAAGATAAGGGCCTGGGGAGGACTGCCTGGGGCGGATGTTTACCCAGATTTTCCGGGGGGACTTTTGGAAAAAAATCCAAAAACCTGGCATACGCTGTGGCTAGGTTTTACAACCTCCCATTCAGGTTAAGCCCACTCCCCCTCCTTTTTTTGGCCGGGGCCCTTTAAATTATCCCTTCTGGTCTGGGGCGACGGCTTCGCCACGGGAACCCCGGTGAAACTTGATGGAGCCCTCCAGAAGGGGGAAAGGGCGGGGGAGTGGGCCACCGTCTGAAGCGGGTTAAAAGCAGTTTCGGGGGATGGACATTTTGATAATTTTCCCGCCCCAAAACCAAACCAGAAAGTCCCCCCGCCCCCCCCCCCTAGAAACCCGTAAAAACTTTGGGCTGAAAAGGGGGAGAAAATTAATTCTAAAGTTTGCCCCCCTTTTTAAAACCCCGGGGAAATTTTTAGTCCCCAGATATGGATCCCCCCCCGGGCCCCGGAAAAGGGAGAAGTTAAAATTTAATGGACTGGGGGGTGGCTTGATCAAGGGAAAAAGTTAAAGGGCTTCGATTTTGAAAAATTAATTTTGAAATTTGGGACCAGCACCCTAAATTTATCCAGCTGGGGACACCCAAAGAGGGGGGGGAAAAAAAAGGGCTGTCAAATAGAGTAACAGTCATTTTGCGAAGGCCGAGCTTTTTAAACCTTTGCCCCCCAATCTTTAAACCCCTTGAGGGTCTGGGGTTGGGATCCCCACGGGCGGCCAGTAGGTGCTCCATGATCAGAATGTAAAAGAAAAGGCGATAAGGGGCAGCCCGCCCGGGGTCCCATTATTTTTTCCCAAGGGGAGTTTAAATGGGGAAAACCTTTTGACCCTTGATTTTTGCAAAGGGTTTTAAATAAATTTTGCCAGTTTTTTAGTGATAAAAATAGGGCCGAGCCCCAAATGTTTGGGGGTATCGGTCAGTGAGCCCCAAGAGACCCTATCGAACGTTTTTTTCGGGGGTCAAGGGACGGGGATCATCAAGGGCCCCCCATGAAGTTTAGCATATTGAATGATTGCCCAAATTTTTTTCCCAGGGTTTTAAACCCCGGGGCCTCACGCCCCGGGGTGAACCCCACCTGTTCGGGGGGATAGGGTTGGGCAAAAGGGGGAAAAAGGCGATTTGCTAAGAGCTTTGGCATAGTTTTTTAAGGTCACTTTGAGTAGAGATATCGGTCTAAAAAACTGCTGCAAACCTTGTGGACCCTTTGGGCCTGGTTTTGGCAAAATACGATATGGGCCGCGGGGCCCTTTTTCCGGGAAGGGTGAAGACTCTGAAAACAGTGTTAAAGGCACCCCGAAGGCCCCGGGGAGAGAGCGGGGACAAAATCTGAAAGAATTTGCCAGTGAAGCCCATCAGGCCAGGGCTTTTCCCCTAGGGAGGCCCCCCAAGGGGCCTGCCTCCAACTCCCCCATCGAAAAAGGGACTCCACCAGCCTCTGGATACCTAAAACCGGGTTAGATTTGGAAAGGGGGAGGAGGGCCCCCCCCTGAGGAAAGAGATGGGATCGGGTCAATTTGGAAGGGTTTATACATTTTTAGAATAAAAGGACGGGAATTCACCCCATCCTGGAGTGGAGGGGAAACCAAATTCCCTTGGCAAATTTTTAATACGGGAAACCCCAGGGGATCTTGCTTTTCCTTTTCCCTAGGGCCCTCTCCGGGAAGTCAAACCGCTCTTGTTACCAAAATTCGTAAAACCCTACTCGACCTGCTGCAGGATCTCCCCCGGGAAAAGGGCCTAAAACCCAATAAAGGGAACCCCCAAGCCGACCCAACAGCAATCCTGCAGCACTTTTGCAAAAAAGGGTTCGGGTTTGGGGTTGAAAGGGAGCTAAAGGGCCGGGGTAACTTTTTTGCAGCGCCGCAACGATCGCGGGTCGAAGGGGGTTTTTTTTAAAGGGCCCTACCATTTTTTATCGGGAATCCCCACAAAGGGAAAACATTTCAGTGCCTCCCTTTTGGGAAAAAAAGGTGAGGTGGATCATCACAGGGCCCCCGACCTAAAAATGCTAAATGTCAGCTTGAGCTCCCCCAAAACAAACCGAGTCCAGCACCCAGGGACTCATTGAGTCCCCCAAGGTCTAGCTTGAGGGGAGAAAAAAAGGGACTTTTAGGGGAAAAAGTTTCGGTGCAGGGCCCCCGACCAAAAACACATTACCTATCGAGGAAAAATGTACCCAAAAAAAAGGGGCCCCTATGCTAAAGGGAGAATATAATCGACCCTGCAAAAGGTATTAGGGGCTGGGGAAAAAAAAACTATAATCCCTATCGGACGGATGCGGGAGCCCCCAAATCCGCTACCAGCTGAAATTGAAGAAGGGCTTTCTTGACTTTTTTGATAGCCGAGAAAGGGCTTTGGGGGGACCGCCCAGCGAATTATAAAGATTGGATCGGGGGTTTAAGGGTTTAAAAGGGTCCCCCAAACTGACGGTGCCCCTAGCAGGGGAGTGAAACCCTGGGATCTGGGGACCTTAAATAAGAAAAAAACCGTCCCTGATTGGGAGCTTTATAACTTTGACAATTTTAAGTCATGCCCTTTAAAATATTAAGGTTTTAAAATGAGATTTCGGGGCCTTTCTACTTTCAGAGATGAGTCTTAACCCGGGGGGGCCGGGGTTTTTAGGGAATGGCTATGGCCACCCTCTAGTCCTGGATTTGGGGGCTTTTTTAGCAAAATGCCACTGGGGGAAAATATCAAATTTTGGGTTTAAGGGGGCATGGTTCTTTTTTGAAAGGGGTTTCCCCCGGGAAAGGACACTTTTTGGTTTTTGTCGGTGGAAGTGATACAGGATTTGAGAGCTTTTCCCTAGGCATTTTTGAGGCCCTTGGCGTTGAAGGTTTACTAGCTTAAGGCCCCCCCATTTGGGCTTGAAATATACTTATGACTTTGTGCCCTCCAGCATCCGGCGGGGGGTTTGGTGGGGAAAGGGAAAAAAGGGGACAGGGCAAAAAAAGTTAGGCAGGAGGGGGGAAAAAAAATAGAAGAACACAGGAAAACCCAAAAAACTCCCGCAAAATAACTACAACTTTCCCAAAAAACCGGGAAAACCGGGTTGGCCCACATGGGGCCGAAGGCAGTCCCAAACCCTTTTTGGGGGGGTAAAAGGGCGGGGCATCCCAAAAAAGGACGCCCCCAAGCATTAAAAACAAAGCTTAGGGAAAGGGGAACCCAAAAAACTTTTTAAAACCCGGGGCAATAAAAGGGGGTAAAACCCTGTACCAAAAATCAGGCCCCCGATTAATGTGCTGGAGAAAAAACCAGTAGAGGGGCAGGGGTGACCCAAAAAAAGGGAACCCCCGCTTTTTTTGCACATCAAACCAACTGACCTAGACATATAGACAACAGGAAAAAACAAAATTTTTGAGTCTCTACACTTAAAGTGAGCGGGGGGCCCTTTTGGGGGGCCCTCTGGACGGAAGGCCCCTGAGGGATCCGGGGCGGGAGGGGAGAGGCCCCTCCCGAAACCCCCCCCACCCCCCCCCCCATTGGCGGGGGCAGGGGGGGCCAGTTTCCGGGAGCGAGACATTTAGGAAGTTTGTAAGTCCCGCACAAATGATTTTGGGAAGTCCTCCGGGGGTGCGCAAGGGTAGGGGGGCCCCTCAGAACCCGGGGTACCAAAAGCGCAAAAGGAAAACCCCCCTCTGTAAGGGAATTTTTCCCCCTTCAGGAAAATTAAAGGGAAAGGGTTTTAAACAAAACACGCGTGCCAAAGGGGGTTTACGAGACAAGTCCGGGGGAAAATCTGTAACGATGGGTCTTGGATGTTAAGGAACGGCGGGGAGCGGGCCTTTGAAGGATTTGTTCTTTTAAAAACATTAAAAAATGGGCCCGGGCCCCGACTAAAGTCCCTAAAAGGGTGCTGAAATGTCCCCTTTCTTATGAGGAAAGCAGGGCCCTATGGACTCCGGTCCATTCAATGTTTGGTATTCGGGTTTGCCGGGGTTTTCCCGAATATTATTGAAAACTTTTGGATACAGTGGAAAATAGCTTTAGAGGCAGGCACCGATTCTGGAAAAGGGGCCCCCGGGGTTCTAAATTTTTCCCCCTTCCCCCCCGTTTTTTACATCGCCAGGTTTTTTTTCTGGGGGGCAAATAATTGAGATGAATGGTTGCCGCACCCCCAACCCCCTTTTAGTTTCAGAGAGAGACGGGGGAGGAGTCCTGAGCCTGCTGTAGGGCCTCCACCCTGGCGGACCCCAGATGACAAATTTAGAGCGGAATTGGGCCCAAAATCGCTCAAAAGCCGATTCTCCATGGGGGAAATGCCCCCTATTAAGGGGGGGTTCTGGGTAAGAAGTTGGGGGTCTTTCCGAGTTATTGGCCCCGGCATGCTGTGGCCGGGTGGCGACATTTTCCCGCCCCCTCCTAAAAACAAAGGATGAGCATGCAAAACCCTTTTCCCGAGGGAAAAAATAGAGGCCCCCGGGCCCTTTGGGGCTGAGGGTAGAGGGGGGCAGCAATCCGGGTAAGGGTTGGGGCTAGCACTGGCCAGGGGAAAGGAGAGGGAGCTAGGGTTTGGTTTTGGGACGAAAAAGGGGCCACCTGGCACGGACGCATTGGGGACAGCCCGGGCATAGGACTGATCCCCTGAAGGGGCCCCCCGGGATGGGGGCCCCCGGGAAAAAGCCTCTTCCCCCCGAAGAGCCTTGGACCCCCCTGGGGAAACATTGGCCCGGGCCCCCCCAGGGTCAGTTTTTGGTTTTGGGGCCCCATAAGGTGTCAAAAGACAGGGGGAGGGCCCTCTTGAGGGCTTCCCCGTCTGGGGGCCAAGGGCTTGGCTGAAAGGGGTTTCAGGGGCCCCCGTATTAGGTGGTCTACTCCCCATTGAAAGGGGAGAAAGCCCTTAGCCGGGGCCTGGAAACTGAAGGAAGGCCCCCAAAATGGAAAGGGGAAAGGTTTGGGGGGCCGGGGGGGCCCCAGGGGGCATGGGGGCATAGGCCCCAAAAAAAAGTCACTATCATGTGGGGCCCCGATAAGTCCCCCGGCCCAGGGTTTCAAGGGGAGACGAGCCGGGGGTGGGCTCAGGGTCTCCACCCATCCATCCCGAAAAGCAAGGGGGTTCCCCCTGCATCCGTTGGGCCCCGCGGGGGGCCGGGGGCCCCCGGCGGGGCCGACTCCGGCGCATGGTGGGGGGCACCCCCCCGCGCCCCGGGTGACCCCCATACGAGCCCCGGGAGGCGCCGGGGCCGGGCCCCGGGGGCCCCACGTCCGCGCTGGAGGGGCCGCCACGGCATTAAAATCCAGGAGGAGAAGGCGCGGTAGTACGGTGCCGGGCCCGGAATTTCCCCGCCGGCAGGGGGGCAGGCCCCCCCATCCGACGAGCGCAGGGGTTCCCGGGGGGTGGCGGGAGGGGCCGGGCGGGGGGTGGCCCGGACATCCCGCAAACCAAAAGGCCCCGGAGGCCCCGCCCCCCTTTTTTGGGTTTGGAATAAAGGGGGCCCCCCTTTTTCCCCCCTTGGGGGAGGGGGCCCCCAGCGGGGGGGGTAAAGGGGGGGAGGGGCCCCTTTTTGGGGGGGTGGTCGGGGCCTGCCGGGTGCGTGTTGAAGCTGCAGGGTGGGCCCGGGCGGCCCTTTTGGGGGCCCGCATTTGCTTTCCCTTTCCCTTTAGGGGGCATAAAGGCTGCAAAGCCCCAAAAAATTTGGGCCCAAAAAACCCCTGGGGCCCGGTCAGCAGCTGTGGGAAAAGTTTGGCCCTTTTAGCTTTTTTGTTGGATTTGCCCATGATATAGGCTGATGGCTATGGATTCCTTAGTAGGGACAGGGGAGTCAGGAAAAACTTCTTCAAGCAGCCATGTCAGACCACGCCCCCCAAAAAGTTTATAAATTTTTTAAAGATTAAAAATTTTTTTTGAGTGATATGATTAACCCAAAAAAGTTTTGGGTCTCTTTTTGTGCTGTTATTGGGGGAGATTTTTTGGGCCCTTTTTTCAATGAGAAACCTTTGGGTTTTGGGGCCCGGGCCCAAACAGGGGAAATTTTTTTTGGCGCACAGGGCCATGGCACCCGTCGGTGCCGGTTTTGGGTACACTTTCATACATACTGACAAAGGCTCCCTACCCCACTTAAAGTAAAAAAAGCCTAGTCCCCGCAACAGTTTCCACACATGGGCGCCCCAATTATTAACCTATCATGTTTTGGGTTTTAAGTGCATCAAAACTAATCTTTGTGAAAAACTGTTTTTTAAAAAAATGCTGTATCTAAGTTGATAGTTGGATACCCTGCAAATTTTAGTTTTTTTTTTAATAAATTTTAAAACTTGGGTTTCAATAAAACCCAGGCGTAATATTGGAAAGAGGGTTTTTTATGGAGAAAATGTTTTCTAAGCCTATCCCTGTTGATGCCAGTGCATCCAAAACTTTTTGTGTGAACTACCGTATCTTCCCAAAAATAGTGAAGCCCCTCATGTGTACTGCAGAGCCCCTAAAACTAATATTACCTTGTGTGATAATGCTTACAAAACTGCTGAAACTAAGGGCTATCCCCAAAACTAAGGGTCCCCCCCGGGCCATCATTGGTGGGTACTGGGGGGGACAATTTTATCTAAGGCCCCACGTTTTGTGCTGCTGGGCTGGGTGAGCCCCCTGAAACTAAGGGTTTTTATAGTTACCTAGTTTTTTAAGGGGGCCCAAAAAAAACCCACAAAGGGCCATCCTGTTCCCGCCCTAGAAAAAGTATCCAGCCCCTTTCCCGAATTCCCCGGGCACTAAAACCCGTTATTTTAAATTAAAAAAAAATTTTTCCCCGTGAAAAAACGCCTTCTCCAGAACCCGGGTCCAAATATAACCTGTTATAAATTAAAATTAAACATCTAAAATGTATCCCCCGACCCTTTAGAATCCCCGGGCACTATAAACCTGTTATATTATTACACTAGAAAAGTATCCCGGAACCCCTTTTCCAAAATCCTTGGGGTTTCTATAACTTTTTTATATTTTAAAATCTAGAAAAGTATCCAGGGCCCTTCTCCAGAATCCCGGAACCCAAAAATTTTTATATTATTAAAATCTAAAAATGTTTTCCAGCCCTTCCCCCCCCGAATCCGGTCAAAATAAACTTGTTATAATTTTTTACATTTAGAAAAGTTTTTCCGCCCCTCCTCCAGAAACCCTTGGGTCACTATAACTTTTTCTATTAAATTAAAACTAAAATGTATCAGGGGGCTCCCCCTCCAGAATCCCGGGGGACTGTAACTTGTTATATTATTTCATCTAGAAATGTATCCCCGACTCGATCTTCCCCCAAATCCTGGTCACTTTAAAACCCGTTATATTATTACATCTAGAAATTTATCCAGACTCTTCTCCAGAATCCCTTTGGGCACTAAAAATTTTTATATTATTACATCAAAAATTTAACCAGTTCCCTTCTCCAGAATCCCGGCACCCATAACTTGTTTTTATTAAAAAAAATCTAGAAATGTATCCGACTCTTCTTTCCTAATCCCCCGGGACTAAAAACTTGTTATTTATTACAAACTAAAAAGTATCCAACCCTTCCCAGGGAAACCCGGTGGACTATAACCCGTTAAATTAAATTTCATCTAGAAATGTTTTCCGGGCCCTTTTCCCCGGGAAACCCGGTTTACTATAACTTGTTCTATTACTACATCTAAAATGTATCCAGACCCTTCTCCAGAATTCCCGGTCACTATAACCCCTTTTTTCTTTATTACATCTAAAAATTTTTTCCGGACCCTTCTCCAGAATCCTGGTCACATAACTTTTTTATTTTTATTTCATCAAAAAATGTAAAACCCCGACCCTTTTTCCAAAAATCCCCGGTCAAATATAACTTTTTATATTTTTTACATCAGAAATGTATCCAGGGGCCCCTTTTCCAGAATTCCCCGGGCCCCATAAAACCCTTTTTATTAATTTCATCTAAAATGTATCCAGACCCTTCTCCAGAATCCCCGGGGCACTATTAAAACCCGTTTAATTATTAATCTGAATGTATCCAGCTCTCCCAGAATCCAGGTCCTTTTTAACCTGGGTTTTTAAAATTTTTACATCTAGAAAAAGTAACCCCGACTCTTCTCCAGAATTCCCGGTCACTAAACCCCGTTTATTATTACATCTAAAAAGTACCAGACCCCCTTTTTCCAGAATTTCCTTGGGGCACTATAACTTGTTATTTTTATTACATCTGAAAGTACCAGGGCCCTTCTCCCGAATCCCGGGCACTAAAAACCTGTTTTATTAAATTCATCTTTTAAAAAGATCCAGACTTTTTCTCCCCGAAATCCCCGGTTTACTATAACTTTTTAAATTATTTCATCTAGAAAATGAAACCAGATCCTTTTCCCGATTCTGGTCATATAACTTGTTTTATTTTTACAAACTTTAAAAAATAACCAGCCCTTCTCCAGAATCCTGGGCACAAAAAAACTTGTTTTATTATTACATCTAGAAATTTACCAGACCCTTCTCCAAAACTCCTTTTCCTAAACTTGTTATTTATTACATCTAGAAATGTAAAACCAGACCCTTCTCCAGAATTTCCCGGGCAAATATAAATTTTTATAATTTTTTACATTCTAGAAATGTATCCAACCCTCTCCAAATTTCCCGGTTTCTATAAATTTTTATTATTACATCTAGAAAAGTACCAGCCCCTTCCCCAGAACCCTGGTCATATAAATTTTTTATATTATTACATCTAAAATGTATAGACCCTTTGATTTGGTATATAACTTGTTCTATTATTATTTAAAATGTACCCAGCCCCTTCTCCAAAAATCCTGGTCACTATAATTGTTATATTTTTACTCTAGAAATGTACCCGACCCTTCTCAAAACCCCCGGTAATAACTTGTTATATTTTTAAATCTAGAAATGTACAACCCTTCTCCAGAATCCGGGTCCTATAACTTGTTTTTTAAAATTAAAAATGTACCCAACCCCTTCTCCAGATCCTGGTCACTAAACTTGTTATTTATTACATCTAGAAATGTACCCGACCTTCTCCGATCCGGGTCAAAAAAAACGTTCTATTATTACTTCTAGAAATGTATCCAGCCCCTTCTCCAGAATTTGGTCATAAATTTTATATTATAATCTAGAAATTACCCGACCCTTCTCCAAAACCCCGGTCATAAATTGTTATATTTTACATCAAAATGTACCCAGCCCCCTTCTCCAGAACCCCGGTCACATAATTGTTCTTTACTACTTAGAAATGTACCAGCCCCTTCCCCAGAATTGGCCTTTAACTTGTTATTTATTAATCTAGAAATGTACCAGACCCTTCCCCAGAACCCCGGGTCACTTAACCTGTTCTATTACTACATCTAGAAAAGTTCCAAAACCAGGTTCGGATGGGACGGGGGGGATCGGTAACCCCCCCGGGGGCCCCCGGAGACGGTCCCCGCCGCCCCCGGGGGAAGCCCCGGCCCCGGTCCCTGAACCCCCGGCCCCTCGTCCCAGCGCCCAGAGCCCGGGCCGGTAGCCGGCAATGCCCCCGACTCCCGGGGCTGCCGGTTGGGGAGCACGCGCCACAGCGCTGCGCCCCCTTGATCTCCCTGGGGGTGAGGTTTTTGGGCCTTACCCTGCCGGGCCCCGGGCCCCTAGGTGACGTGGGCGGGAGCTGGAGAGGCGGGGGCGGCAGGAGCGGGATCAGGTGAGTGGCTGCTTTTTTTTTTTTTTTAATACCTAAAAAGGGGCCCTGTCCCTAAAGGGGGGCCCCTGGTCCCAAAGGAGGACCGGGCTGCCAAAAGGGGGAAACCCTGGCTGCCTAAAGGGGGGCCCTGACTACCAAAGGGGGGCCTGAGTACCTAATGGGGCCATGACTACCTAAAGGGGGGGCCCGCTCCCAAATGGGCCTGATTACCTAAAGGGGGGCCTGACTGTATACAGGGGACCTGACTCCCAAAGGGGGCCGTGACTCCCAAAGGGGGCCTGACTACCAAAGGGGGCCTGAGTACCTAATGGGGCCATGACTACCTAAAGGGGGACCCTGACTACCTAATGGGGCCCTGATTACCTAAAGGGGGGCCCTGACTGTATACAGGGGGCCCTGACTACCAAAGGGGGCCCTGACTACCAAAGGGGGCCCTGACTACCTAATGGGGCCCTGACTACCTAAAGGGGGGCCCTGATTACCTAAAGGGGGGCCTTGACTGTCTACAGGGGGCCCTGACTACCAAAGGGGGCCCTGACTACCAACGTGGACCCTGACTAACTAATGGGGGCCCTGACTACCAAAGGGGTGCCCTGACTACCTAATGGGGGCCCTGACTACCTAAGGGGGGCCCTGACTCCCTAAAGGGGGGCCCTGGCTCCCTAATGGGGGGGCCCTGGCTACAAAAAGGTGGGCCCGGACAACCGAAGAGGGCCCTGACTACCGAAAGGGGGGCCCTGCCTGTCAAAGGGGGCCCTGACTGTCAAAGGGGCCCTGACTGTCTAACGGGGTCCCTGACTACCTAAAGGGGGGCCCTGAGTACCTTATGGGGCCCTGACTACCTAAAGGGGGGCCCTGACTACCTAATGGGGCCCTGATTACCTAAAGGGGGGCCCTGACTACCTAATGGGGCCCTGACTACCTAAAGGGGGCCCTGACTGTCTACAGGGGGCCCTGACTACCAAAGTGTGCCCTGACTACCTAAAGGGGGGCCCTGACTGTCAAAGGGGGCCCTGACTATCTAAAGGGGGCCCTGACTACCTAAAGGGGGCCCTGAGTACCTAATGGGGCCCTGATTACCTAAAGGGGGGCCCTGGCTGTCTACAGGGGGGGCCCTGACTACCTAATGGGGCCCTGACTACCTAATGGGGCCCTGACTATCTAAGGGGGCCCTGACTGCCTAAAGGGGGCCCCGACTACCTAAAGGGGGGCCTGGCTACCTAAAGGGGGCCCTGACTGTCTACAGGGGGCCCTGACTACCAAAGGGGGCCGTGACTACCTAATGGGGGCCCTGGTTACCAAAGGGGGCCCTGACTACCAAAGGGGGGCCCTGACTACCTAAAGGTGGGCCCTGACTACCAAAGGGGGGCCCTGGCTACCAAAGGGGGCCCGGGCTACCGAAAGAGGGCCCCTGACTGTCAAAGGGGGCCCTGACTGTCTAAAGGGGGCCCTGACTACCTAAAGGGGGGCCCGAGTACCAAAGGGGGGCCCCTGATTACCTAAAGGGGGCCCTGACTGTCTACAGGGGGCCCTGACTACCAAAGGGGGCCCTGACTACCTAATGGGGCCCTGACTACCTAAAGGGGGGCCCTGATTACCTAAAGTGGGGCCCCGACTACCTAAAGGGGGGCCTGACTACCTAAAGGGGACCCTGACTACCAAAGGGGGCCCTGACTACCAAAGGGGGCCCTGACTACCTAATGGGGACCCTGACTACCAAAGGGGGCCCTGACTACCTAGGGGGGCCCTGACTACCAAAGGGGGGCCCTGACTACCTAATGGGGGTCCTGACTACCTAAAGGGGGCCTTGACTACCTACAGGGGGCCCTGACCTGACTACCTACAGGTTGCCTTAACTGCCTGTATACTACCTAAAGGGGAGTCCCTAACTGCTTGCAGCCTATATAAAGGGGACCCTAACTATCTACAGCTTACCTAACTGGGGGAAACCACCTACCTACAGCCTACCTAACTGGGGTCCACCAACCTAACTGTAGCCTATCAACTTGCCTACCTGGGGCCTGCTTATCTAACTGGGGGCTACTTACCTACCCACCCATGGCTAGGTACCCACCAACCTACTTGGGGCTGGCCTATCAACTTATCCAGAGGGGGTCTACCTACCTAAATAGGGCTTATTAGTTATGGGGCCTTCCTTTGCCTAGGTTCCTGGTAATTATGAGAGGCAGCAGCCCATAGTTGTAGCATTATCTCCGGGGGGTTAGTCCTCTCCCACCCTAAACCCCCTTAGGATACTAGGCCTCTAAGTTATGGCTTGTACCGCCCCCCCCAAACCCCTGGATAGTTGTACAGAGGGGGGAAAGGTAAGAGATTTTGGAAAAATTTGGAGGTTCTAAGATATTTGTGTGTAATTTTCTGCAGGGATGAGTTGTGGCGGGAAAAAGTCATCATGGCGGTGTGGAAGGATGCAGAAGAAAAGGGAATAAGAAAGACTCATGAGAGAAGAGAACAACTCATCAGACGTCTCCCGGGGAGTCCCTGATTTCAGGGGTTATTTTACTTCTATATTGGATCAGTGTGTATTCACTGTAAAGTGATTTTGACCCGAACTGGTGTTGACCCCTATGTGGTCTCTATATGGCGGTGTTGTAGGTTATACCTGAGCTGGTGTCTGACCTCTATGTGGTCTCTATATGGCGGTGTTGTAGGTTATCCATGAGCTGGTGTCTGATATCTAGTGCTCTCTATATGGTGGTGTTGTAGGTTATACCCGAGCTGGTGTCTGACCTTATGTGGTCTCTATATGGCGGTGTTTGTAGGTTATACCTGAGCTGGTGTTGATTCTATGTGGTCTCTATATAGCGGTGTTGTAGTTTATACCTGAGCTGTGTTGATAATCTATGTGCTCTCTATATGGTGGTGTTGTAGGTTATACCTGAGCTGGTGTCTGGGCCACTATGTGGTTCTATTGGCGGTGTTGTAGGTTATACCTGAGCTGGTGTCTGACTTCTATGTTTGGGCTCTATATGGAGGTGTGTAGGTTATACCTGAGCCAGTGTTTGATCACTATGTGGTCTCTAATATGGCGGTGTTGTAGGTATACCTGAGCTGGGGGTCTGACCACTATGTGGTCTCTATATGGCGCAGTTGTTAGGTTATACCTGAGCTGGGTGTCTGATCTCTATGTGGTCTCTATATGGTGGTGTTGTTGGTTATATCTGAGCTGGTTTTCTGACCTCTATGTGGTCTCTATATGGCGGTGTTGTAGGTTGTTCCGGAGTTGGTGTCTGACCTCTATTTGGTCTCTTTATGGCGGTGTTGTAGGTTATAAACCCGAGCTGGTGTCTGAACCTCTATGTGGGTTCTATATGGAGGTGTTGTAGGTTATACCTGAGCTGGTGTCTGACCTCTATGTGGTCTCTTTTATGGTGGTGTTTTTAGAGGTATACCTGAGCTGGTGTCTGACCTCTATTGTGGTTCTATATGGAGGTGTTGTAGGTTATACCTGAGCTGGTGTTCTGACCACTATGTGGTCTCTATATGGCGGTGTTGTAGGGTTTACCCGAGTGGTGTCTGACCTCTATGTGTGTCTCTATATGGGATGTTGTAGGGTTTTACCTGGCTGGTGTCTGACCTCTATTGTGGTCTTATATGGTGGTGTTGTAGGGTTAACTGAGCTGGTGTCTGACTCTATGTGGTTCTATATGGAGGGTGTTGTAGGTTATACCTGAGCTGGGTCTGACCACTATGTGGTCTCTATATGGCGGTGTTGTAGGTTATACCCGAGCTGGTGTCTGACCTCTATGTGGTCTCTATTGGTAGTGTTGTAGGTTATACCTGAGTGGTGTCTGACTCTATGTGGTCTCTATATGGTAGTGTTGTAGGTTATACCTGAGCTGGTGTCTGACCACTATGTGGTTCTATATGGTGGTGTTGTAGGTTATACCTGAGCTTGGTGTCTGACCTCTATGTGGTCTCTAATGGTAGTGTTGTAGGTTTTTACCCGAGCTGGTGTCTGACCTTATGTGCTCTCTATATGGTGGTGTTGTAGGTAATACCTAAGCTGGTGTCTGACCTCTATGTGCTCTCTTTATGCGTGTTGTAGGTTATACCTGAGCTGGTGTTGACCTCTATGTGGTTCCAAATTTGGCAATGTTGTAGGTTATACCTGAGCTGGTGTCTGACCTCTATGTGGTCTCTATATGGCAGTGTTGTAGGTTATATCTGAGCTGGTGTCTGACCTCTATGTGGTCTCTATATGGTGGTGTAGTAGGTTATAACTGAGCCAGTGTCTGACCACTATGTGTTCTCTATATGGCGGTGTTGTAGGTTATACCTGAGCCAGTGTCTGACCACTATGTGGTCTCTATATGGTGGTGTTGTAGGTTATACCTGAGCTGGTGTCTGACCTCTATGTGGTCTCTATGTGGCGGTGTTGTAGGTTATACTTGAGCCAGTGTCTGATCACTATGTGGTCTCTATATGGTGGTGTTGTAGGTTATACCTGAGCTGGTGTCTGACTTCTATGTGGTCTCTATATGGTGGTGTTGTAGGTTATACTTGAGCCAGTGTCTGACCTCTATGTACTCTCTATATGGCGGTGTTGTAGGTTGAATCTGAGCTGGTGTCTGACCTCTATGTGCTCTCTATATGGCGGTTTTTGTAGGTTTATACCAGTGGTGTCTGCCTCTAGTGGTCTCTATATGGCGGGTTTTTGTTGGTTATACCTTGCAGGTGGCTGACCTCTTATGTAGTCTCTATATTGCAGTGTTGTAGGTTATACTGAGCTGGGTGTCTGATCACTATGTTGGTCTCTATATGGTGGTGTTGAAGGTTATACCCAAGCTGGTGTTCTGACCTCTATATGGTCTCTATATGGTGGTGTTGTAGGTTATACCTGAGCTGGAATCTGATCACTATGTGGTCTCTAGATGGCGGTGTAGGTTATACTTGAGCTGATGTCAGACCTCTATGTGGTCTCGATATGGTGGTGTTGTAGGTTATACCGGAGCTGGTGTCTGACCTCCAGGCCCGGACTGGCCATAGGGAAAACCGGGCATTTGCCCGGCTGGCCGCTGGGGTCCGGGCCGTAGGGCCGGCTCGGATCGCCCGCCGAGGGAACCAGTGTTTCCCTCCGGCGGGCCCCGAGTCCCGGCGCCTGTCTGTGGCGCGCTACAGGTGCCGCAATGGTCGCATTAGCGACCGGACCCCTGTACCAGAGGGCCGACAGGCCCCCATCGCCACACGGCTGCACGGCCGGGTCACCGACCCAGCCATGCAGCCATCACGGCCGCTGCCTGCACCACGCGGTGCAAGCAGCAGCCGAGGCTGAACATCTGGGATCTTCTGATCCCGTCTGTCAGCTCCCAGGAGGCCGCGGGGCAGGCGCGCGATGTGATGACGTCATCGCGCGCCCGCTCCGCGTCCCACACTCTGCTGCCGGCGTCCTCCGGGGAAAAAGATAAAAGGAAGCAGAGACATCAGGTAAGTATTTTTTTTTACTTATTTTTTAAAAACTACTGCCCTGTCTACCTGTATACCTCCCCATGTCTAGCTATATACCACCCTGTCTACCGTTATACCTGCCCTGCCTAGCTATAACCAGCCTGCTACCTTATACCCCCCTCCCTAGTTTACCACTGTTACCTTTTATACCGCCCTGCCTAGCTATATCCCAACCCCTGTTACCTGTATACCTGCCGTCTAGTATATACCGCCCTGTCTACGTATACCTGCCCTGTAGCTATTCCGCCCTGTCTACCTTTATCAGCCTGCTAGTATATCCCAGCCTGCTCCGTATACCTGCTGCTAGCTATATCCCAAAGCCCTGTCTACCTGTATACCTGCCCTCCCTAGCTATATACCAGCCCTTTCTAACTGTATACCTGCCCTGCCTAGCTATATACCGGGCCCTGTCTACCTGTTACCTGCCCTGCCTACTATTACCAGCCGTCTAACTGTATACCTGCCCTGCCTAGCTTATAACCCCCTGTCTACCTGTATATCCTGCCCTGCCAGCTATATACCAGCCCTGAAACCAACCCGCCAGTTTTAAACCCCTGTACGATCGCCTGCCTGAATACCACCCTTTTACTGATTCTGCCCTTGCCTGCTATATACCAGCCTGCTCCCTGTTACCTGCCCTGTAGCTTATACCAGCCCTGGCTACATGTTACCTGCCCTGCCTGGGCTAATACCAGCCCTGTCTACCTGTGTACCTGCCCTGCTAGCTATATACCACCCCTGTCTACCTGTATACCTGCCCTCCTAGCTATATATGTTCCCTTTGTATTCCCTGTTTTAACGCCCTGTTTACCTGAAATACCTGCCCTGCCTACTATTACACCTGTCTACCTTACCTGCCCCCCTAGCTATATCCCCCCTGTCTTCCTGTATACCTGCCCTGCCTAGCTATATACCAGCCCTGGCTACCCGTACATCTGCCCTGCCTAGCTATATACCAGCCCTGTCTACCTGTCTACCTGCCCTGCCTAGTATAAAACCAGCCCTGTCTAGCTATATACCTCCCTGTCTAGCTATATACTGCCCTTCTAGCTATATACCTGCCCGTCTCCCTGTATACCTGCCCTTTCTAGCTAATACCAGCCCGTCTAGCTGTAAAACCCTGCCCTGTTACCTGTAACCTGCCTGTCTAGCTATATACTGCCTGTCTAGCTATATACCTGCCCTGTCTAGCTATACACTACCCCTTGTCTACCTGTATACCTGCCCTGTCTGCCTATATGCCTGCCCTGTCTGCCTATATGCCTGCCCTGTCTACCTATAAGTGGCCCTGTCTATATACTGGCCCTGCCTGGCTACATACTAGCCCTCCCTTTGGCTACATACGGGCCCTGCCTGCTTACATACTGGTCCTGCCTGCTTACATACTGGCCCTGCTGCACATACTGGGCCCTGCTGCCTACATACTGGCCCTGCTGCCTACTTACTGGCCCTAGCTGGCTAATTACTGGCCCTAATGGCTAATTACTGGCCCTACAGGGCTAATTACTGGCCCTACCTGCTAGTTACTGGGGGCAGCCCTAGCTCCTGGCTGATTATGGGGGCAGCCCTGCTACGGGCTGATTACTGGGGGCAACCCTATGCTACCTGGCTAGTTACGGGGGGGCAAACCCTAGCTACTGGCTAGTTACTGGGGCCCAGCCTAGCTACCTGGCTAGTTACTGGGGGCAGCCCTAGCTACCTGGCTAGTTACGGGGGGCTAATTACAGTGGTAGGCCCCTGTCTACCTACCAAATTAATGGAGGAAGGCCTTGTGTCCCTACCTAATGGGGTCTACCTATTTACTTGCCACTTATCTGACTTTTTTTTTAATTTCTAATTTTTGGGTTAAATAGCTGTTTGGGGAATTGATAGGAAAGTCTGGAAAAGAGAGGAGTTAAGATGTATTTGTGGTAAATTTTACAGGGACGAGTTTGGCCACTAGGAGAGGACATGCATGCTGTACCGGACAGAGAAAAAAAAGGAAAAGGGAACACTATCAGGGATGACGTCAAGGAGGTTTGGGCCAGAAGAGACGAAAAGGAGAAGAGAACAACTCCCATCAGAGATGACTTTCCCCTTTTGAGTCCCTGCTGTCAGGGTATTTTACTTCTGTTTTTGAATCAGTGCTGTATTCATGTGATGGTGACCTGACTACTGGGGATGTGATTGGTGGGTTTGTAGGTTAGTGGTGCTTGTGTAGTGTCAGTGTGGGCTTTTTCCCGCAATTGTAAAGAAGTGCACACCTGACTCTGTGATGGGGGTTTCTCTGCACCACTGATTCTTTCTTGCTTGTGTGTGGGGGCTCTCACACAGAGGGGTTTTGGTGCTTTTTTTTATGTAGAAAGGGTCCAGCATTAATGCTCTCCCTTTCTGCACAAAAAAGCACAAAAACACATCAAAAAGACCAAAAATGCTCCGGTGTGAAAGCAGCTTTATAGTTTTAGTTTATTTTAGAAAGTGGCGAGGTGCGAAAAACAAGGGAAATTTTTTAAGTGGATTGTATGTGGGTGGTGGGGCTTAGTGCCAGGGCTGATTTTTATTCCAGTCCGGCCCGCTGACCTCTATGTGGTCTCCAATGTCCGTGTTGTAGGTTATACCTGAGCTGATGTCTGACACTAGTTGGGTCTCAATATCGGCAGTGTTGTAGGTTAATACTGAGCTGGTGTCAGACCTCTATGTGGTCCTCTATATGGCAGTGTTTTAGTTTATACTGAGCTGGTGTCCCTGACCTCAAAGTGTCTCTATAATTGCGTGTTTTGTAAGGTTAAACCTGAACTGGTTACTGACCTCTATTGGTCCTCTATATGGCGGTGTTGTAGTATACTGAGCTGGTGTCTGACCTCTATGTGGTTCTCTTTATGGCGGTGTTGTTGTTTATACCTGTGCTGTTGTCTGAACTCTAGGTGGTCTCTATATGGTGGTTTTTGTAGGTTTACCCCGGAGCTGTGTCTGAACCTCTATGTAGTCTCTATATAGTGGTGTTTGTAGGTTATACTGAGCTGGTGTCTGACCTCATGTGGTCTCTATTTGTTGTTGTTGGTTTTACGAGATCTGGTGTCTGACCTCTATGTGGTCTCTATAAGATGGTTTTGTGGTTAAACCTTTGCCAGATGTCGATCACTATGTGGTCTCTAAAATTGGCGGTGTTGTAGATTTTACCTAGCTGGTGTCTGACTCTATGTGGTCCTCTATATGGTGGTGTTGTATTATACCTGATTCTGGTGTCTTGACCTCATGTGGTCTCTAAATGATGGTATTGGTAGGTTATACCTGAGCCAGTGTCCTGATCACTATGTGGTCTCTATAAGTTGGTGATGTAGGTTATAACCTGAGCTGGAGTCTGACCTACAATGTGGTCTCTAAATGGTGGTTGTTGTCGGTTACACACTCCGATCTGGTGTCTGACCCTCTATGGTAACTCATATATGGTGTGTAGGTTAAACCTGAGCTGGTGTCTGACCTCTATGTGGTCTCTATATGGTGGTGTTGTAGGTTTATACCGTGAGTCTGGTTCTGAACCTCTATGTTGGCTCTATATGCGGTGTTGTAGGTTATACCTGAGCTGGTTCTGACCATTATTGGTCTTTTATATGGCGCTGTTTGTAGATTATACTGAGTGGTGTCGACCTCTATTGGTCTCTATATGGTGGTGTTGTAGGTTTATATCGTCGTTAGTATAGTGGCAGCGTAACAGTGTCCCCTGATTGTAAAATTAAGGGAACACCTGACCCTGTGATGGAAGTTAGACTTTTACTTCCTTTGCTGGTGTTTTTATTTTAGAAGGTGTTGGAGGTGTGTGACCAAGGGAAACATGGGGGGGATTTGTTTTGTGGGTGGAGGAAAATTGTATTGGGTGGAGGGGGGTATTGTATGTGGGGGGAAAGGGGGGATATTGTTTTTGGTGGGGGGATAAAATTGTATGTGGGTGGAGGGGGATTTTGGTATGGGGGGTGGAGGGAAAGATATTGTATTGGGGGTGGGGGGGGGATATTGTAGGGGGGTGGTGGGGGATTGAAAGTGGGTGGAGGGAGTTTATTGAAATGTGAGTGGAGGGGGAAATTGTATGGGGGTTGGGGGGGATTAAATGTTTTGGGGGGTTGGTGGGGGGATTGGGTTTGTTGGGGGGAAAGGGGGTTTTTGGGGGGGGTGTTTGTGGGTGGAGGGGGATATTGTATGTGGGCGGAGGGGGATTTTGTTTTTGGGTGGTGGGGGTTTTTGTTTGTGGGTGGCGGGGGGTTGGGGGTATGTGGGTGGAGGGGGATTTTGTAGGGCGGTGGGGGGGGAAAATTGAAAATGTGGGTGGGGGGGGGTTTTTTGTATGTGGGTGGGGGGATATTGTATGTGGGGTGGTGGGGGGATTGGGATGGGGATTTTAAAGCCCTGTGCCTTTGTTTTGGGGGCTTAGACTGGGGCCCCATTTGTTACCCCTCTTGCCCCTTTTTTGAAATACACAATACAGTTCGGGTTTTGCAACCTGTATTATGTGGTAAAATGGGCGCGTTTATGGTCGAGGGGCCCGGGTTTTAATTTTTTCATGTACAGTAGGGTGGGGCCCCCGAAAAATCAATTCCCCTGGGGGGGCCCCAGCCCCCAATTTTCCGACCCCTGGGGGGGGGGGGAAATTTTGTTTTGGGGGTGGGGGGGGGAAAATTGGGTATGTGGGTGGGGGGGGAAAATTATTGTATGTAGGGGGAAAGGGGGAAATGTATGGGGGTGGGGGGGGAAAATATTTGGATTTTTGGGTTTGGAGGGGGATATTGTATGGGGGGTTGGTTGGGGGTTTTATTGTTGGGGTTTGGAAAAGGGGGGATAGTGTATTTTGGGTGGGGGGGTTTTTATTGTATTTTGGGTGGGGGGGATAGTGAAATGTGGGTGGGGGGGGTTTTGTTTTGTGGGTGGGGGGGGTTTTTTGTATGTGGGTGGAGGGGGATATTGTATGTGGGTGGAGGGAGATTTTATGTGGGTGGAGGGGGATATTGTATGCGGGGGGGGGGGGGGGAAAAAGGGTATGCGGGTAAAGGGGGAAAGTTTTGGGGGGGGTTTGTATGGGGGTGGTGGGGGGTGGATTTGTGTGGGGGGTGGGGGGGGATTTTGGGTATGGGGGGTGGGGGGGGGAAAAGTTTGGGGGGGTGGAGGGGGGATATTGAAATGGGGTGGGGGGGGGATATTGTATTTGGGTGGAGGGGGATTATTTGTATGGGGGGTGGGGGGGGTATTGTATTTGGGTGGAGGGGGATATTGTATGTGAGTGGGGGTGGAAAATTGAAATGCGGGTGGGGGCGGATATTGTATGTGGCTGGGGGGGGTTAATTTATGGGGGGGGGAGAGGGGTTGGGGGGGGATATTGTATGTGGGGGGGGGGGGGGATATTGTATGTGGGTGGGGGGGGATATTGTATGTGGGGGGGGGGTGGGGGGGGGGAAATTGTATGTGGGTGGGTGGGGGGAATAGGGTATGGGGGGGAAAGGATGGGGGGAATAGATTTTTAGGGGGGGGGTTTGAGGGGGGTATGTTTTATGTGGGTGGGGGGGTAGTGAAAGTGGGTGGAGGGGGATATTTGTATTTTAAGGGGGGGTGGGTAGGGGTAATTGTTTTGTGGGGGGAAAGGGGGATAGTTTTTAAATTTTTTGGGTGGGGGGAAATTTTTAGGGGTTTATTTTTGGGGTGGAGGGGGATTTGGGGGGGGTTTGTATGTGGGTGGGGGGGAAAATTTTTAGGGGGGTATTTTTTGGGGTGGGGGGGTGGGGGGTTTTGGGTTGTGGGGGTGGGGGGGGGTTTTTTGTTTGGGGGTGGGGGGGAGGGGTTAATATGATTTTGGGGGGGGGAAGGGGGGGGGGGGAAAATTGGGGGGGGGTATTTTTTTAGGTGGAGGGGATTTGTATGTGGGGGGAGGGGATATTGTATGGGGTTAAGGAGGGGGGGAATATGTATGGGGTGGAGGGGGATTTTGGGGTATTTGAGGGTCTTTTGGGGGTGGGGGGGTTTTTTAATTTTTGGGGGGTTTGTTTGTGGGGGCGGATTTTGTATGTGGGGGCGGGGTATTTTGTATGCGGGTGGCGGGGGATATTGTATGCGGGTGGTGGGGGTTATTGTATGCGGGTGGTGGGGGGAAAAATTGTATGGGGGGGGCGGGGATATTGTATGCGGGTGGAGGGGGATATTGATGGGGGTGGGGGGGGTTATTGTATGCGGGGTGGGGGGGAAAATTGTATGCGGGGGGGGTTTGGGGGGTGGGGGGGGATATTGTTTGGGGGGGGGGGATATTGTATGGGGCGGAGGGGGATATTGTATGTGGGAGGGGGGGATTTTGTATGTGGGCAAAGGGGGTTTATTGTATGTGGGGGTTTTGGAGGGGGATTTATTTTTATGTGGGGGGGGGATATTGTATGTGGGCTTTTTGGGGGGGGGGTTTATTGTATTTTGGGGTGGGGGGGGGAATTATTTAAATTTTGGGTGGGGGGTGAAATTGTATGTGGGCGGGGGGGGATATTGTATGTGGGGTGGGGGGGATTTTGTATGGGGGCGGGGGTTTGGGGGGGAGGGGGATTTTGTATTGTGGGGGAAAAGGGGGGAATATTGTATGTGGGGGGAGGGGGATATGGATGGAGAATTTACCCCTTTGGTTCTTTAAATTTTTAAGACTGACAAATGTGTGATTAATTGCAAATTGAAATAACAATTAGTTTGTTTTGCACACTGTATTTTTGGGGTAAAATGGCCCTTTTTTGCCCGAGAGGCCGGTAATATTTTCATTTTCCTTTTGGGGGGCCCCCAATTTTTCACTCCCCTGGGGGGCCCCAGACCCCGCAGTCCGAAAATGGTCATTTTGGTTTTTTTTTAACTCTAAGGGTATGTTAAACCGATGTTCGGGGGTTTCGCTTTTAATCGTCTGTTTCAGGAACCAAGTGTTCAGCTCGGGGTGGGGGGGGGAAGCCCCCACCCGGCCCCCCAAAAGCATGCTTTACCTCGTGGCGCGTAAATCGTTTCAAGAAATTTGGGACGGGTTTTCATTTTTCTCCCTGCGTTTTAAAAAAGGGTTTTGGTTACGGCCGGGAGAGGGGGCCCAAAATTCCATAGTTCTCATGAGAGCAATAAACTACCTTTAATTTAAACGGGGGCCCCTTTCCCCAGCTTTAAGGCATACGCCGCAAAATGGCTCTAAAAAAGCCCCGTGGGGGGAAAAACCCTAAGGGGAAATTTTTTTTTTAGCTTTTATTGTAGAAAACTTTTAAATTTAAACCCTTAAAAAAAATGGGGGAAAAAGCTAAAAAGGGTGTACCAATGGAAAATTTTGGGAGTTCTTTAGGACCATAAAAAAGTGAGTAGCCCCCAAACCATTCTTTAAACAAAAAAACCAAAAAGGTAAAAAATATTAGCACTTTGTCCCTTTAGCTAGTAGTAGTTTTTCATAGCAGAAAGGCACCAGTTCCTACAAAATGTACAATGTCCTTGCACCAGAGTGAGCCCTCTCAAACGCTTGAGTTTGATAGGATTTTCTATGGCCAGTTACACCCATGTTTGTAATTTCCACACATAAAAGCAAGATTGATTATCCCGTAAATTTTAAATAAACAGTTTTCCTGGGGAAATCTTAAATTGTTTTCTTGAGGTGCCCTTAAATTTGCTGCCTGAGTGTCCTCGTTTTTTCCCTGGGTGTCCTTACAGAATTTTTAAATTTTAAAAAACTTTTTGAGTAAATTTGTAAAATTGAAATAAAAAGGCTTTTTTTTGAGCTCCCAAGGGAAATGTTTCCCATAGAAAAAACAGACTAGCTAATATTTTACAATAGTGAAATTAAGATTATTGTAACACCCTGAAAACTAAAAACAATATAAAGAGCAATCAGTGTTCAGTTACCAGATATTAAAAATTTAATGTTCAAAAACACGGGGAATTTTTAACTTTATTTTAAAAGAAAGTTTTGTAAACACAGGGCAAATCAAGGCTTTTGGACTGGGTTTGGCAGGTAAAAAATAGTTGGAGTCCTGACCTAAGATTGCTTACTTAGCTACTTGTTTTAGTGTGGGTTCTCTTCTGAAATGCACTAGCTGTGCACAACCCAGGATTATCAACTTTCTTTTTATGCAAGCAAGTCGAGCATGGCAGCCATATTTTTATCATATAAAAATAAATGTCAAAGAGAAGGGTTAACGCTATGCATTTTTCTGATGGTAAACGTCTATAAAAATTATGTTGAAGACCCCGCAGTGTGGATCAACATTCTTCAGTACAATTTTTCAGGATCCTGTTGCTCAATCAATAATTTGCTAATCACATAATGTATATTCAATTCATTTCTGCCTTTGCTAGCTAAAATCAAGACATATTTGTCATGTCATAAAATTTGTTTCCCGGGGAAAAACTTAAATGAGTGTTTTTAGTAACATAAAAATATTTTATTTGTGGACATAATTATTTTGTATTTGAAACAATAACTATCTGTACTGGATAAAACAAGGCCAGATTGAAATTGACTTAAATTATAATTTGGCTTTTCTAACATAATAGCGTTCTTACTTCATTTTAGTATTAAAATAATTGTTCAGTGCCCAACCTTTTATTGAATATTTTGACTTCAGAAGAGCTAGATTTAAAAGTACACAGTGTTCTCCTAAAATATACCTTTTTTGTACCTACATATTTACTTATATCCTTTGTGTTGCAGGCAAAACACTGCTGGTTATATGTCATGGTGCATGAACTGTCAAGTCATCTTGAAGAACTTGTACACAAATTTGCTAATACATCACAAAATTATAAAATCTTAGAAGATATATGTCTAATTTTCCGAGAGATCAGGAACTGTGTCCATCTACATGAACAAATGGTAATTCTATTAAGTTTGTTTCCATAAATTGTTTTTGAGTCAACATTGTTTAATGGTTTGTTTCTTTATGAATACTGCAGGCGTTTGATAAATTCATTTCTATAATGCTCCTGTTAGTATTAATATTAAACCCACAACTGCAAAAAGAGTGCTAGAGGTAAATGTACATAGAGAATAAATATGGACAAAAATAATATTCAACAAAAACTTAATTTGTATAACAAAAATAGTATTGACAATATAAATAAACACAGATAAATATCATTAGACAGGACATAGTTAGGTGGAACTGGATGAAGTGCACTCAGCACGAAACGTGACTATCTTTAAAATAACAAAGGCAATTCTTTGATCTAAATTCTTCTGGGACATGCACCACTGATTGCCATCTGTGATATCTAGGAGGCTTACAGGGGAATAAACCTCTCCAAATATCTCTACAGGACATAGTTAAAGGGGAATTACGGGAAATTCTCTTAGCCGGCTGCTCGTTGCTAGGTGCGATCCGGCCCTACATGTGAATGAGGAGGGTAGCTCTGGTGCCGTCCTCCTCATTCACTTCTATGAGAGTTCCGAGTACAGCCAAGTGTGTGCACTCGTCTATATATTCGGAACTCACATAGAAGGGAATGAGACGGATGGCACTACCCCTTTAAAACATATATGACAAGGGGAAATCAATAAAAAAACATTTGGCTCAAACATGAAGAACAAAGACTGGTGGGTGTACCAGTAGGTAGAAATTACAAACAAGTTTATATATTATTAGAAATAGCGTTGATAGATAAAGTATAGTGAGAAAGAGCATGCAGCGGAGCAACAAAAACACGAAGTATGTGTATCATTATTTATATATTTTTGTAGCTTTTGTTGTCTGTATTTTTTCTCTGTGTACATTTACTTTTGGCACTCCTTTTTTTTCATGTTGTGAGTTTAATATATTGGTGTGTTTTCAGAGTATATCGTTGGATTTAAGAAACTTTGCTTCTCTTGGTTGAGTTTAGTAGTAATATTAATAGTTTTAGCAACAGTAGCAGTTTTTTGAACTGATTTATTGCTTCTACTAGACTGGGAGTAAGTAACCGAAGCATTAAAGGGGTTCACATATTTGATTAGAAGTATGTAGTTAAGGGATAGTTCACCTCCACATTTTTCTGCAGCTGTAATAATGAAAAAAACAAAACAAACAACAAAAAAAAACACGCTTACCTCTGTACTGATCTCCATTCTAGCACTGCCATTGCTGGTAGTCTTCCCGAGATTTCTGTCGTCTTCTGATTCCCAGTGGTTGGCTTGTGCACACAGCAGCTGCTGATTAGGTAGAGCAATCACATAGCATTGCTTGATGTCAACATTCGGAGCCCTCACTTACGAACGATAATGTTGGGCAATGTCACTTGAACGCTCCAGCGGTGACATTCTAAGTGCCAGGAGGACTATAGAAGATTGCGGGAGATGACCTACCTCCAAAGCAGCATACTTACAATGTCTAAATGTGGAGGTGGCCAGTCTCTTTAACAATTTCTATTGTATGTATATTCAAAGTAGTAAAAAAATTCAGGTTAATATTTTCAAAGTGATACAATTTAGAAACCATAGTACTTTTTAATGTCTTAGTGAATAGATGGCTATTTAACCATGTAATATGGACAATGTCCTACAGCTGACAGTACAGTTAAGCAAGGTCCTGTATGGCAACCTCTCAAGACCTACCTATTAGGTTTCTTTAGAACTTTATTTATGGTATAATTCCATATAGGAGACCAATGGATTCGTGCAAGCTTGCAATTCAATCCTACCTATGAATAAAGGGTACCAATGTAACTGCTCTTATTTCTGCCCCGAACAATGGCTTACATGGTTTCTTTTTTGCTTTAAGCCAAGAGAAGACAGTAAGGACAAGTTCAACATTAATTTACTAGAAATGAATCGAAAACACAACAGTAATAGACATTCTTTAAAAAAAATTAAAGACGCTGATGGTCCCCCGTCCCCCCCCACAGAGTAGAGAATTTAGCTCTAGGCTACTACATAATTGCTGGAATAAGCAGCACATTCTTACGTGTGTGCAGATAGGTGAAAGAACTTAACCCAGTAGCGTTCTGTGAATATTGCACTTAAATATTTAAAATTAATTCTAGAAATAAATAAAAGATGCTGAAATCTCTAAGTGGCTGGAGCAGATTAATATAAGATCAGAAGGTCTTCAAAAATTCAGGTTTATGAACATTGTTCATTAAAAAGCAAAGGTTGACTTGTGTGGTGATTTTTTTTTTCTTTACATAGGACTTTATAGAGGACTATTTAGCTAATGTTTCAGATGGGGAATATGTACCAAGAGATTTTTTTAAATCTGTGACCAGCACATTTGATGTCTTCAAAGATATAAACAATACAAATTATAATACTACATGTGAGCTACCTACAAGTGATCCTGAGTTACGTAAGTACTGATACTGAAAGGCTTTCATTGCTCTATAGTTTTCAGATGATTCAGTAATTGATATATGCTGTTTTCTGTTGTAGGGGATTACGTCACAAATGGAAACACACAATATGCATCAAGCCATTTACGAAATGGCAGCAGAATTGGTAAGCATATATGCGTATGTCCAAGTTTGAATTGTTAATTCCAGCATTTGTACCCATTTCTTGTATGTTTATATATTAATATTTTTTATTATGTTAAATATAATTACTTAAGTATTGAAGTTCTAACTGTGGCAACTGAGCATCACATAAGGCTGCTATTGATTTGGCATATGTCACTTTCAGCAATCTTCTCATTGTCATCACAGGCAGGATTACAATGATCAGTAACAAATCTGTTATAAAGCTGAAGGTAGACAACACTGTACTTGTCACAGAGTATGCCACAACACTCTTATCATAGAAGTTAATAGGTCATTTTCAGGTTTCCTAAGTTTGAGGTTTCTTAAAAGGGTTGTCTCGCTACAATGATTGGGTTTTAATTAAAAGATCTTTAAAAAACAAGCAGCTTTGCAATATATGTTCATCACAAATGTCCTACTGATTTTGAGTTATCCCTGCTAGTAGTAGTGCATCAGCTCCTGAAATCCCTATAGCAGGGGACCTGTTGATCTTTATCTCACTGGCTGTCAGTGCTGATGACTCATGTGTTTGTGAATACAGGTCAGAGCACAGAGCCCCTCCAGCACAGTATGCGTCTGTAGGGACGGGGGGGGGAGGGCTCTGGCTTCTATGTCTGTGTAGCTGGATTAACCCAGTGTGTGCCTGCTCCCTCCTGCTTTCTACACAGATTGAGGAGAGCAGAGATGAGGCTGACAGCAGTGAAGTGTGTTACTATAATCATGATGTGTCTGTGGAGCTTTGACTATAATAATAGAACAGATCAGGGGAGCATGTGAACGGTTCATATCCCTCCTTGCTCTGCTGTATTAGTGACACATTGTGATTATAGTAAGTCACAGCTGCCCTGTGTCTGTTCTGACAGGGTTTGTTTGTTTGTTGCTTGAGATGGAGATTTGTATGCTAAGCACAGGGGTATAGGAACACTTGCATCCCCCCTGCTCTGCTATTAGCATACACACAACTTCACACCTCTCGCACACTCATCGAGATCAGCCCTCTCCTGTCTCCTGACTCAGCTGTGAATCCAGCAGCCATGCCAAGCAGACCTAGACGAGCACATACAAGTTAACCCTGGCATCAAACCCCACTCGCCCTCCCCTTGCTGTAAGAAGTTATGGAGGAGAGATTTCTGTGTGCTGAGGGAGTGGGGAATATGTAGGAAAAAGAACAGGCAGACAAGAAGCACGCCCCTGAATTCAAAAATCCTTTGCTGCCAGACACTGAGGTAGGCTGAAAGCCTGTAATGAGACAACTCCTTTAAGTCAATGTGGCTACCAGAGGGCAAATCACTGAACTGTTGTTCACAGCTCAGAGCAATTGAGCTGAAACAGCTGCCCTCATAATCATATACAGAATGAAAAGATAAACTGTGTAGTCAGAATCTAAAACAACATCATTAAATTATGTTTTAATTAGTGTAAAATATCTAGATTAATGAGGTTTAACACAGGAAAATATTTTCTTATACAGTTCTGAAATTTGAGTAGCCCATGTCAACCTATTGGTTCATTAAAGGGGATGTCTCTCTACAAAGGTTGCTTTTTATGTTAAAGATCTTGCAAAAACACGTCACTTTGCAATATATGTCCATTAACATTAAACCTACCTATTCAGAAGATATCCCCTCTGCTTATGAGGTCGTCATCAGCATCCTCAGTCGCTATAGGCTACAAACCTGTTCAATCTCTCATTGATAAGCGGCCAGCACCTGGATTTCCTATAGCTACAGACCTGGCTTCTACTACACTCTAGTAAAGCCAGTCTTAACACCCCCTGAATTCAAAATGAAACCAAGAAAACACGAGCGAGGTAAGACGAATCAATGTAGTGAGACAACCCCTTTAATCTGCTCAGTAATTGACTACACATTGATATCTTCTCTGGACTTCATAAACACAGTATAGCAGTTGAAAAAAAAAGATTTTTTTAAACACATTAAAATGCAAATAAAGTCAAACTAAAATATTGCACATTCGAGACGGCCCCCATACATAAAGAACAAATATGGGGGGGGGGGGGGGAGGAAGAAGAAAAATAGACTACAGAAAGGATTACTTCTAACATAATACAGAATTAAATAAGATATAGCAATTAAATATATATTATTCTCCACAATATAAACCAGGATGGAACCTACAAACGCCCACAAAAATAAACAAATCCATAAATACTCTAACCCACACCCATGCAACCCACCCCTAACCCCCTCCCCCCCTCACCCCCCAGCCCCACCACCTACTACCCCCACTGAAACTCCCTCCACTCCTTCGACCCACCTCATCCACTCCCCAAACTCCAAACTTCTAATGCACCCCTACTCACCCCACCCTCCCCACACACGGACTCAACCATTCATTCCACTGCCAACATCAAACAACCCACCCACACCCAATACAAATCCCAAATAAGTCAAAAGCCTCACCCCTCAAACCCAAAAGCCCCCCACCTCAACCACCACATCACTTCACCAAACTCTTCCCCATACCCCTAACTAAAAAGTACAACAAACCGTCACCACCCCCCCCCACCCCCCCCCCGCACACAACTCTACTCTCCACCAACAGAAACCAACCCAACAAAAAAGAAATGTCCACAAATAACACCCTATAAAGCCATTAACCCCAAAACCCACCCCCCTCTACCCCACGAAACACCACTACCTCGACACTCCAACATTCCACCCTTCCTTCTCAATCGCAACCCATACTCCTAACCCCATGACAATTTACCACAAGAATTCAAGCAACCCGCGCAGTTACACCAAAAAAACCTAAAGCAAGAACACGCTAATTATCATAAACACTTAAAAATCCACCTTACCAAAACCTATCAAAATGGCCTTTCCTCCACTACCCCATTCCCCCACTCCCCGCAATCCCCCCAGATCCCACATCAACCAACCACCGTTATCACCCCAGCCACCATCCCACACCCCCCCACCACCCGCCTACCCACACCAAAACCCCACAACCACACCACACAACCATAGAGCAACAGCAGACGAACAACATCCCTAACGACAACATCTAATTAACCTCCCCCCCCCATACACCCATATAAACCCCGTATAAACGCCTTGGCCCTCACCCCCAAAACTACCCACCCCCCAAACACCAACTACAAATGACCGGCCTACACACCACCAACATGGACTTCTAAACCGACCTCTTATATCCCCACCAACTCTCCCACACACGCACCCCTGCCACCACAACAGATATTACCACCACCAAATCCACCCCACAAACTCACCGCCCCAACTCCTACTCCCTCCCAAAACCAACCCCACTCTCACCAAAATACCACACAAACTTTCTATACTCCACAGTAACACCAACCACCCACCACTCCAAACCCAAATCATCCCCACTCCCTTTCACAACATCCCACAACCATTTCCGAACCAACCCCACAAAACACAACCAGTCCCCACTCTCCCGCCACCCATTCCAATCGCTACAACCCCAGCCCCTTCTCCCCCACAAAACCTCCACCCCCGCTTATTATCATAATTATCCTCCATCCCCCTCTCCCTCCCCCGAAATACTCCCCTCACCCCACTTCCATTAACCCACGCCCCCTCCACCCGCTCCCCCCGTACACTCACCCCCTCCTCCACCTCGCCCCACACCCCCCCCCCCCCCCCCACCCCCACTCCTCCCCTACACCCAACCAGTAACCCATTCCCACCCCCACCGCCTCCCCACCCTCCCACCCTACCGCCCCCACCTTACAGCCCCCTTCCCAACCGGCTCCCTCACACCACAACACTAAAACATCTCCCTACCCAGCACCACCCCACTCCACTCATCCTCCCACCTCATACCAATTAACACACCCAACACCCCCACCACACCCCACTCCCCACCCTCCTACCACCCCACTCCCCCTACCACCAATCACCCCATCTCTCCCTCCCCTACACCGCCCCGATTGAGTCATCCACACCATAGCCTACAACGACACGATCCTGGGTCCCCATTACCCCAAGTCTAAGATGGGTCTAAACCCCCTCTCACACACATAACAGACATGGTACAAACAATGAAACAAAGACCTCCCACAACCACACAAAACAACCCACAAAACAACGCCATATATCCACAACACCCCCATACCCCGTCCTCACCACATACAAAGCAACCTGTATTACACCTCAATCGCCAACCGAACTCCAACCCCCCTTAAAAAGTCAATGAAGATGCTGTTATCTCAGCATAAAAAAAGAATAATTTATGCTAACACACCTTTAATGTTAATTAGCTGCCTAGACCCTCTCTCTAGTGAAGTCAAGATTATAGATTAAAAATATGCTGGACCTTGGACGAAGACATATCGAAATGCTGCTGTCCTAGACATTTTGGCCACATGTCACAAAAAAACTCGTCTAGGTCTAAAACTCACATTAGTAGCCCACCAAAGCAACCATCAATAGGCGCCCCAATCTCCATTTCCATAAAGTGCACTGGAAAAATGAGAAAGAGCTTCTGATTAGGTACTATATGGGCAACAAGGCAGAAGTTTATAGACTCTAGAGAGTTTTCATACGTGATGGCCCACAATGCTCTAGGCACAGCAGCTTATCAATTGGTGTTCTATTGCCCATTAAATTAAATCGTGCAGTTTTCATCTAGTCAAGCAGCATTATAGCTGTTGTATTCTAGTACAATTTAAAACCCAGTAATAAGCAAATGTTTTATATATTTCGTCTTTTGCTTGTTTTTATACCTACACATGGACGTCTATATACGGCTGATAAGCTTAGAGCACTTCCAAGGGTTTTTGTATTAAGTATTTCCTTCTGCTCATAGTCATTCATTCCAATAATAAAGTACTCTTAAGTACGTAAAAAAACAATTCCCAAATATACACTATATAAGCTCAGGGGATAATTAAAAACAAGAACCACATAAGTTATAAACTCAGACAAATTATTAAATTATTACAATTTCTATTCACGACAACATGATTTTCACTAAGTAGCAGCTTTGTAAAACATGTTTAAATATGTCTCTAGACCCCTTGAATTTATTGATCTTTACATTAGGACTACTAATGTTCTACAGTATATCAGATTCGCCTACTCCAAATATTTACATTGTTGCATATTCCTGAGCTATATACTTTGCCTTCCACATTCTAAATACAGATACATTTGTAGTCACTATCTAACCCTTTTACCACTACTTTCAAGTTTGTATTTTTTCTTGGTTCCTTTTGTTACTTTGCTTCATCCTTCTGGCAATCTTTTTAAATCTATTAATCTTATTTGTAAAATATTTACACTGAATTCTAGTTGGCAAGGATCGGAATTGGTGTCCCACTGCGTGTATCTACCACTTGTACGCTATGTTTTCGTACATTTCACTTGGACCTGGTGCGCCTGCTGCTAAATAGAGGAATGCCTGCTCTATAAATACATTTATTTCTTTGTCATAGTTTATTTCTGATCTTTAGTTCAGGAAGGAAGGAGACTGTGTTACAAAGGGCTGACCTGTGTATTGAGGCTACATTGCTTGTTACTAGGTTAGTTTTTTATGATGTCCTGTTGGTCCCATGTACACTATTGCCATGTTATTTGATTCATCCCAATATGGTCCTGACCTTTTGGATGGATATCTGGCAAAATATATTATAAGCTCCAATCAATGCAAGAACAGTGATTGTGTTGGTTAAAGGGGTTGTCTCACTACAAGGATTGCTTTAAGTTAAAGACTCTGCAAAAACAAGTCACTTTGCAATATATGTCCATTAACAGTGTCCTACCCTATTCAGAGATATCCCCTCAATTGTATAGGCTTGCATCAGCTCCTCAGAGTTGCATATGTTACAGAACTGGGGGTTTTTTTTATTTTCAATCTCTCAAATATGCTAATCAGCACTGGTTTTGGCTATAACTACCAACCTGTCTGCTACAACAGCCTAGTCGTATAGCCTAGTAAACGCACGCCCTTGAATACAAAGTAAACTCAAGAAAACAGACTGACTAAAGATGAATCAATGTAGTGAGACAACCCCTTTAATGCCTGGAAATAAGGTATTTTAGCCAAAAAGCTCACTACCATCTTAAATGGATTGTATGACTTCCCTCTTAAGTTTATCTATGGTGCAGAGGCTGGGAGAATATAAAAGAAAAAAAAACATTCTCGGCTCCTAACTCTCATTCAATCCAGTGATATGCCTCCTGATTTCCTGTGTCTTCTGGTTCAGGTTGAATGGAACATTGCTGCTGCAGTGATCACGTTACGCTGCCAGACGTCATCTATGGCAGCCTTGACTCCTGAGCAGTGACGTCAGGTTGTGTAACGTGATCACTGCAGCTAGTCACTGGCTGAAGAGCAGAAGTTTTATTTAGCCTGAGTTGGAAGACAGCAGAAGACTGGTGACGAGGTCTGGGAAACACATTACTGGATCAAGCATGGGTTAAGAGGTGAGTATAGATTAACTTAATTTAAAAGGAAGTCGGACAGCCCCTTTAAAAATAGAATAACAGTCCCTTCTACTCTCTAAGTAATTGCATGTAAACTGCTGTTATAGAAAGCCATAGCTGAAACTACTAATAGCTGCAGGAGCAATAGGCAAACCTTCAAAGGTGTTTTCCTATCTGGTTATTTCTGCTTGTAGCTCACTTATGTAGTTCTCATTTATTTCTACAGGAGTTATGAATACAGTCATGTGAGTGTCCTCAGCTATAGTTGAAACTCCCATAGAAATGAATAGGGTGAACTGCACAATTGAGGCAATCTATGAGGCTGACTTGTAGGGAGCTACAGGCTAGCCTCAAACTCTGAAATAAGCAGATGGGGAAATCCCTTTGACTAGAACTCCTTTTACTACAAAAATAAGCACATCATTTTCACGAAATGGGCTGTTATAGGACAAGGGGCCCCCTTTTTTTCTGGTGTAACATGTTTCCTGTATTTCTCCTTGGGATTGTATGAGCAATGCCTCAACATTTCCTTTCCGTAGCATCTATACATATTGTCTCTGTGTGACATGCTTGGTCGGTAACATCAGTTAAAGTACAAGTGATATGCTTCAGTGTACATTGTATATCCTCATTAAAGGTTCCACATCAAAAGTTTGTGCTGCTCTCTTTGCCATGCTTTATTAGTTCAGGATGTAATTAGATTAGATTAGATATGATCATGATCCTCCAGCTATTCTGACATGTTCATCAGTTGTTCCAAAACAGATAATAGCTGTAGACAAGAATTCCAGTATAGTTTATAAAAGGTGTTAAATAATGAGGATTAAATTACCTATTAAAAATCTTTCATCTTAAAGTAGCTTTACACAGTCATTTGTTTTTATTGGAGATAAGCTTCTGCCCAAAAGAAGTTGAACAGCAGCTTATTCCCCTGGAGGGCAATTAAAACTACTATGTTTAGTCATATGGACAAGCGGTGGACAAAGACCGATTTGCCACGTTTTTTTCGCAGAAATCCATAGCAATTATAATGCTGTAGATTTCTGCAAAAGAACACGCAAAAAAACGCACCAAAAGCAGTTGTTTTTTCAGCAGCTTTTGACAGCCAGTGGACAAAAAACTCAGTTTTATGAACATTTTTAGGATTTTGTTTCCAGTGAGTCTTTTTGTCCAATGCCATGTAGACCTAGAATTACTCTCAGAGGAGCGGAATATGAATGTGTGGGGGTCAGAAGGATTAGCTGCCAGCTGAATGAGCTAACAGCTATCTACAGCATATAGCCACCTATAGATTGTCCCAACGAATAGACATTTTTATTTTTAATATTATATGCACAGCGTGGCTTTAACAAAATGTATTGTATGATTAAGGCATCTATTATACTTAGGCAATATCTGTCTTCCACATTTCATTGGTAGTATATTTGACTAATAGAAGGCATCCCTTTTGTAAATGTAGATCCTCTTGCATGTAGCTGATTTTTACTGGTTTGATAATTGTGACCCCTGCAAATCAACTCTATAATTACATTCACGAATCTAAATAAAAGATCAACTGTGCAATACACATATAAGTCTGGGGTAGGGGGCTAGGTGGTCAGACACTGTCAATATCTGACTGCAAAATGCTTAAACGGTCAACTGCTTTTATTTTTATCCTACCAGTATACATTAGGTTCAGCCAAGCTTGCATGTGTTTTCTGAGGGGAGAGGAATAATCCCCTGCCACACCCTTTGGTAGTAGTTTATCCCCCTTGAGAACAAAATAACCCATTTAAATTCAGCACCATCGCCGATCCTTCCCCTTCACACTAAACATATCTGTTGAGCATGTTGCCAAAGCACCATACACATAAGATAATTGGCCAGCCTTACCAAAATTGGTAGGTTCAGACAACTTTGCTCTTATGTGGATAGGCACCTTTAAGGAATCCTCCAATAGGTGCTGGAGTGAACCAGCCATATTACATGATCTGGCCTTCTCCTTTAGTAGGTGGATATGCCTTCTAAGGGTAATAGGTGTGGATCCCGCAACTACCTCGGGAACAGGCCCCTGAAATTTTCTGTTCAGAATAGACTGTGACGGCGATCACCTTCACTCTAGACCAAGCTAAATCCGATTTTTATATATCAATATACGCCAAAGATGGTGACATCTCCCTATTGACCCCTCATCGAGGTGAATGTTTTATACCCTGACATTAGCGACTCTTTTGAAAAAAGTTGCATGAGCCGAAAACATTTAACAGCATATTGGAAGTCGCAGTTATTGTGAATGTTAAATAAAAGGAAATTAATTTTGCATGAAAATTTTAATTTTTGCATGATTTATGTGTGGGCAATTTGACACACACATTGTATCGATGTGGATCCACATAAGCCTACACTGAAAATTCTATTCACAAGTGTGATGAAGAGCAAACTTATTATTCTGAAAAAAGAAACGGAATTTGCGCTGGCACACAGCTATCCATTCAGTTCTATGTGAATTTCAAGTACAGCAGAGCATTGTGTTTATCTGCACTCTCAGTTCTTAGGGGCCTGTTTCAAAGATAGGTGCAGGTACCACCTCTGGGACCTGCACTTATCACACTTTGATGGCATATTCTATCAAAATGCCTTCTAAGTGCAAAATGGGAACACTCCTTTATTGAGATTTACTCATGAGGTGTCCCACACCAATATTGTTTTATACCAACAAATCAGACCCAAACACCCATAGACAGCTGCACGACAGTAAAAAACCAACCGAACACCACCCTAAATGAGTTACACGCCCCCAACCACCTGAACTCAAGCAAGAAACTCCCAGTACAGGCAAACACATCGCGCGGAAGACAGACCATCAAACGCAAAGAGGTAGAAAACCACGCCAGAATTAATATATGAAAGAAAGAAGCAAACCTACATACAACATGACAAGACAGAAGCCAGTAAATATTTTTCTGAGCTGGTGATGAGTTATTGTATGTTATCTCAAAATCTGATTACCAGGATACAGTAAATTAACATTTTGTCATTAGGACAAAACTGCAGATACAAGAATTAATGAACACATAAGAGTAAAAACAACCAAACACAAATTGTATACTTACATAATAACTTCAAAAAACCAAAAAAAGTAACTTTTTAAAATGTTTTCAAAATATGATTTACTATTTAAACTATGTATAGGTTTTCTCCTTATGTTAAATACTTTTGAGTATTTTTGTTTTAGTTCTGTTATTTGGGTATGTAAATTATTTTATATGTTTAGTTACAGGGTACCCAGAGTCAAGTGAAAAGCAAACAACACAGACTATCAATACAGTTGGCCAACATAGCAACACTAGCATTATGTGTAAAGTCGTCGTGGCTATGCCTTTGTGTATTTATGTGGAAGGTAAGCTATTATATGCTGCACTTATTTTCCCTAATATTAACATGGCAATATTATTCAATATGATTCGGTTTGTTTTTTTTAGTCAATCACAAATAAAGACTAAAGCCGGTCATATATTTATTGTAGCCGCCAGCTCATTTCATAGACAGCTAACCTTACCACAACAATGCGCTGCCCAGCAGGGAATGTATGCTTATATCAGGAGAGAGAGGGGGCAATAACTTCTGTCAGTGTCTTATCTTTCTGAAACACAGAAACATCAAACGTGTTGAAATCATACATGCCCTGACCTTGTTTCCAGGGGGCTTATTGTGCCTGTGGCAATGAAAATCCCATAATAGTTTCACACTGCTTATTAAGATGGTCTATGAGGCCACCCTATACTTGGAGCTCTTTTATCTAGGGCACCGCAATAACCGCAATGGCTTGAATTTTAAAACCTTGTCATTGTAAAATATATACATTTTTGATAAATTTTAGGAAAAATGTGTTGGTTTTTTTATTTGTTTTTTTTTATCTTGTTGTTTTACTCATAATTGTATGTCTCTTATTTCTTTAGCTAAAGCACAGAAGAGGTCACACGGAAACCGAAATTCCGAATCACTCCATTGATCAAAGAGAGGCTAATGAAAAGTATGTTTTGTGTTCCTTTCTAAATTTGATAGATTGCCTATTTTATGTATTCTTATGTCCTGAACTTAGAATGAACTGGAATACAACAAAAACATATGGTTGGTTAACATATGGTTAGTTTTCAGTGATTTAAAGAAAATATTTTATATTGAGTTTGAAGCTGTAATTTGGGGACGGGAGTGGCGAGGATGGACAGAGAGAGCGCGGAGTCTTCTTCCTTCCAGCTGTGATCACTTGCATACATTTTTATAACCAAATGGGTAGGAGACACCCAGATGATGAAGGGCGGAAAAGACCTTATGGTGCACCTCTATGGTACCTTTAGGTCAAAGGGTGAAAGAACACAACATGAAATATTAAAGACTCCTGACCCAACACAATTGTTGCATACAGTCTGCAACAATATAATATATAGGGTGCAGGGAAGAAAAAAGAATACTAAGTCCCAAAAAACATTGACTACTCACAAAAAGTTACGGATATTTGGCTTTCGGGAGAAATTTATAGAAACCATAAAAAATTCACAGGATATTTTCTATCCTGAAAGTAAGCCATTTAAGTTGCAGCATGCAGTGCTGGCCTTTGTTTCATTAAATTGTTGACAAAATCAACAACAGTGTAGGGTATACACCATCAAAGAATGTTTTTGTCTGAATAATGGGTCATGTGGCCTCTTGATCATCCAATTACACAGCTTCAAAACAACGACATCTAATGTTGTTCACAAGTCGAATTATTGATGGCTAAGGAAGAGCATCCCACTCTTCTTTAAGGGCACCCCTCAAGTCATTGAGTTTCAGGGGTACAGAGTTACAAGTGTCTACATGACGCTGATCCCACAGGTTTTCTTGGGGATTTGAGGTCTCTCAGTCTCCAACAGCCGTTCCCTAATGATGTGAGCTTGGTGAGCTGGAACATTGTCATACATGAAGATAAAATTGTGTTGTGTTGTTCATGCAGAACAAAAATGATTGGATTAAGATGTTTTTAAAAAATTTAAAGTTTGTCACTGTAGCTTTCACAAGTGTACAGCAGTTCTATTTTGGGATAACACACCTGCCCACACAACACCCCCAAAAGGGTTCACTGGTGACATCAGTGGTTATGCATAGCGCTCTTCCTGACCTTACAGAATCTTGGTGGCCATCATTTCTGCTCAAGTGAAGAAACTTCCATAACTGAACAGCACTAGGACCACGGCCCTTGTCCAGTGTACTGCCCCCAAAACCCATGCAATCAATGATCCTGTGCCTGGTGGTGTGGTCAGCCAACCTTCTGGTCTCTAGCACGCAACCCATGTAAAGGTTAAAAATGGACGATGGACTTTGGTTTCCTCCCCCCCTTAAACTTTTTGGATTGTTTGGATTCATCGCCAGTTCCCCCAGGGCATTGTTTAAAAAGAAGTAGTCATGGTGTGTGATAGAGCCAAAGGACCCACTTCTTTGCCTTTCTTTTACCTTCCATCTCTCTGTACTTTTTTGTCCTATGATTACACTCAGTGACACTTTTTAGCTCAGTGGCCCACTCCCTTGAGATATCCTGCTTGGCCTTGCAAGGGAGGATTGTTGATCAATTGTAAGGTGTTGCTTGGGCAGATGTCAAAATGTGAACACATGATAGGAGGACTGTTTAACTCCCCCAAATTTAAATTGATTCCAGTAATTATTGGAATTCAATTCCTTTTTTTGAATTTTGCCATTACTCCTTGTAGAGGGTCAGCAAGTTGTTTTCAGAAAGTTATACATTTAACATTGGACATGTTCATTCTAAAAATTAAGAGATGGTTATTTTCAAAAATTTTTTATTTATCTGGAAAAATTTTAACCAAAAAACTAAATATCCCTCGTTTTGGAATAGTGTATGTGTATATGCTCTTGATGTGGCTATAGACGCATTGTCCCTTAAATGATATTTTATTTTTCTGTAAGCTTCCCCCCCTCTATGTAGTGTGTTGTAGTGTAACAAACCAATCAATACTGGACTCATATATATATTTTCTAATATCTCTTTTTAGCATGCTACACCAGACAGCCAGAGAAGTCTCTGTAATATAGACCTTTTCAGCAATATCTGGTAAGTATAATCACTATGTAAATGGACAAATGTTCAGTACTTTCTCTATGATTATTTTATGGCACATGTAAAAAATCTAAGAAAAATGCACACAATATTAAGTACCTACCCATATTGAGCATGCTGTTAATATCAGCATTGGTGTACATAGTTGACCTTGTTTTATCTACCTTATTTTCTTATGGCAATAGCAGTCATTAAAATGTGTGATCTTACTATGTGAGCAGACTTCTGAATTGGTAGATCCTATGCAACATAACCTTTTCTGTTTTTGGAGATTTCACCTTAATAAAAACATAAGTGGCATACAAAGCTCTAGTAGGGTTTTCCAGGATTTTGCAAACAGGTTTCATGGACAAAATTTAAATGCAGTAAATACTTGTACTGCAATACCATGATCCTTTGAGTTAAATTGGCCTGAGGATACAATATTTTGAACTTATAATGGTCTTTCTTAGGATATAGTATCTTGATATTAGACTCAACATACAATGTAGACACTTCCAGTCTATCACTGAAAAGTGATAGACTGGAAGAAAAAGCCAATTATCATAAACATTTTACTCGTAAAACACTTGTATTAGAGAAGTGTATACAGTAATAGGTGGTCTTGTAGCGCCTCTCTACAGTATAATACGGTACTACCTGTACTGCTCTTTACTGGACCCTAGATGAGCGGTTTCTTTGGGCGTCAGGTGACGGCAGCCCTACCTTATTTATTGTCTGAAGTACATGACCCAAAGAAGCTCCTATCCTTGTTACATATAACAATTTGCTTTACCTATATTAGTTATGTACGTAGTTTTCGTTCTTCTTCATTTTGCACTATGTAGAATGACATTTTTGAAGCTCTGTAACCAATTACCAGTTTTCCATAAAGTTGTGGTTTCAATATACAATGACCTCAACATACAGTGGTCGTCCAGGAACCAATTAATACTTTATGTTGAGACTGCACATTTTTTGCAACTTTAAAAGGGTATTCTCAACATATCAATTGGCTTTAAACATGTATACAAAGATAAATGAAGACTACTACCAAATGAATTGCTGTTCTGGTTTTGCTTCATTTCAGACCTTCCTTTCTTATCTGCTGCTTGTTTACACAAAATTGTCTAGACCACCTGTCCATAACTTGTCTTATCAGCAGAGGAGCTTGTTTCTTTTTTTACTAACAAATGTTAACCCTTTAGAGCTCTGCAGCCTTAAACCCCTCCATCACCAATGTCCCTCTAACAGGCTCTGCTAGTAAAAGCAAAGCTAATATGTCAGTCACTGTTGTAGACACACCCACAGCCTAACCAGGAAGTGTGAGACTGAAGCTGGCTATGAAAAGCAGGCTCTGTGAAACAGCCTGATGGCAAATATTATGCCATATATGTTTAATAGATGCTGGTCTCATCTTTAGAAGACTTCCACCCTGCTTGGTGCCATGGCCATTAGCAATGGAGAAGAGGCTGCACAAGTGCAGTTCTTTCCATTGTGATCTATGGAAACCCCTGTTCTTGAGATAGGTTTAGGTGCCAGAGGTGGAGAATGTGTCTGTCAGACACTTAGGGCCACATGTATGAAAACTGTCTAGGTCTAAAACTCACTTTGTTGCCCATAGCAACCAATCAGAGCGCCTCTTTCGTTTATTCAGAGCACTTTATGAAATGAGAGGGGCGCTCTGGGGAGCCCTTACTGTGGATATGTCATAAATGTCTCAAATAAAATTGAGTGGTTTAAAGGTTTCAGGCTTTTTGTTTTGGGTTCAGATCATAGGATGCTTATGTATAAAAAAATTAATTATTTTGAGTAAATTTCTCTATGTCTCAATTTTATCTACAGGTGTCAGCACTCTATTAGCTTTATATCTGGAACAGTCGAAAAACAGACTTTAACTCTTGTGATGCAACAAACTGTTATTTGGACCCTCTTAGGTGAATTCAACCATTGCCACCTGAATCGACACAACTTGCAAGAGTTTGTGCCTCAATGGATTGTTTCCAAGCACACTTGCCCTTTTTTCTGCCTAAGGCAATAGCTAAGATTTCTGGAGAACCTGACAAGATAAATGGAGAACCAGAGCTATGCCAAACAACCGCTTAGAGGACAATTCTATGGTAGAGACATTATCCTGCCAAGATGGAAAACAGATCTTTGGATTACTGGATAATTGGATCTGTTTCACCTGTTTTTCTGAGTTGTCTTACCAGTTCCACTGATGAAATGATGCAGAAAATGCCATAGTTTGATGAAAGTATGTAACACTCCTTTCTGATCTTGACTCTACAGTGACAACATATCCCTTTGACAGTACCATAAAGAAAAATGAAGAAGCTTTCACAGTAGTGTCTATGTAGGGCAGGTTCTCTTAGCACAAGAGTCAGGATATACATGTATACTGTTTAAAGTTCACATAATAAATATATTTTTTTATATTAGACACACTTTTCTGTACATAAAGTATTATAATATGTACCACTTTGAGTCGGTAACTCTGTTGGCTGAATGGGCCTTTAAGATATAAATTAATACAAAATAAATAATATAACCAAATAGGAATTACATAATCTATTTAATTCCATTTTACTGAGAACTATTGTGGCATAGCTCTGATTGCTATCATGTAAAGGGATGATGACAGGACCTGTGCCACAATGAATGTTTTTCCAGCAAAGTACCGTGGGAAATTAGTGCTAGTGCTGGTGACAGTGTAAAAAATACATTCAGTTATGCTTTGAATGGCGTAAAAAAATGGTCTGTATTTATATACATTTTAAATTATTTATTGCAACCATTTACTATAGTAGAAATTATGATCTTAAATACTTTATTACAATCATAACATTTAATAATTGATTTGACAACATATGCCAGTAGTCACATTTGTGTGCAGTGCTTCATTGGAATCTGTTAAAATATTTTGCTCACATTCAAGACCAGTAAACAAACCTGAAATAATGGTCATTTCAGTTAATTTCATTCCATATTGTTTAAAATGTGATATAAACAAAAAAAGTATAAGTGTGTTTTGGGGGTTAACATTTCTGGTTTTATTTTCTACTGTATATTTGTTTCCCAAACTTTTACCATATATGTCAGTAATGGTGTCCGATTTATCCAGGCACCTTAAGCCCTAGAAATTCTAGATGGTATCTTCTGGGTAACTTTAAACAAGGTGAAAAACAGAGACTGTTGGAGATGGATGCAAGGTGGATGGTCACTCAAGCAATAGTAGTTAAAAAATCAAGATAATTTAACAAGATGCCGGTTGCTTCTCCCTCCTGTGTTTCGCTTTACTGCTAATATTCTGGGTAACAGTTTCCCTATACAGTCATTTTCCTGACATAACCAATTAATATACATTATTAGATATAAATTGCATTAGCCAATTATTTTGTTAAATTTTTTAACCATTGTTGAGCCCTTTTCTGTGCACACCAAAAATAAGCCCCTTTTTGGACTAAAGCAGTGTATGAAACTTGTATTATATTTGGTAAAAAATATATATTAGGATACTCTTATGGGCTGTTCACACGGCTTATTCTGGTACTGATTGGAGCCGTACTGCGCGCTGTCCCGGTAACTACGGTAAACCACAGTTCTCTATGAGAACTGTGGATTCCATCTCTCCTCCCAGCTCAGCGAATCCGCCGGGTGGGGAGAAAGTGACATGCACATTATCCCGGCGGAATACGCGCCGTGGATAATGGATGTCTATGGGGCCGGGGAGCTGCACCCCCGCCCCGCCCTTTATTCAAGCCGCAATTGCGGGCGAAATCCGTCCCGCAATTACGGCTTGAATAAGCCGTGTGAACCAGCCCTTAGAATTTGGATTTGTTTCTAGATGGGCAAAATCAGTAAATTGACCATGTCTCCTTAATGTATCTGTTCATCAGACCAAATGTGGAACCTGTTGGCTCCACCAAATGGAAAATTATAGATAAGTGAATGTTTACATTCTAGTGTTCTATTTTTATACTGTACCAAAAACTTTAATCTCAAACCAATTGACACGCACAGTAACAAAAACGAAAGACTTTCAATATCAAGTAAGACTGTTTAATGATCGCTGCTATGTGAAGTGGCTTGGCAACATTGGTTAATACTATTAATATCACAAGAGGGATCATTTCTAAAGCAGCCCATATAAACAACTGATTTCCCAAAAAACCAACAAGAAAGACACTAAGATGCATAGCAATGTAAAATTAATAGCCACAGCAGCCATTTTAGTTAAAATATTATATTTAACATTTCAATAAACCAAATTTCATTAAACATTTTAATAAATATTCAGTGCAAAGAGAAGAACTTTCTGGAGAGGTGATGAATGGTCGTTTCCTTACAGTACCCAAAAAAGATGTGCTCCAATTACACCGCATCAGCTCAGGGAAGACAAACTGTCCAGTTACTGCCCACCGACTGAATTTATAACCTGTTTCCACAACTTCCTATTGCGGACCGGTTACCTCTTACCTTGTCAGGCTGCTGTGACAAGCAACAGACCACCTACCAATTAATGGCAAAACAAAGGGCAGGTGGGTGTACTGTTTTTGATCTGTGGCTAAAGTGACCTGAGAGACTGGTGGACAGTATAACAAACCCCTCCACCGGCCCTTCCCTGGAAATCATAGGACCAATAAAAAGACACCATTTTTAATAAAGCCACTCTTTCCCCACCTCCCTATGAAAGGGGCTCAGGTTTAACTCCTTTGTAAACCTGCAATCCACAACCTCCTTATACAAACCCTATCATGGCAGGAATACTTCTAGGTGCACCTGATCTGTGGCCCTCTCTAGTTGCCATTTTCACTGAGAAAGAATAAGGGTTACACTAAAAATGCACTTGCTTTTCTTTTAGGCCTGTTTCTCACCCCAGTAATGTATGGGCACATCTGTGCTTTTTTTAAAGGAGTTGTTCCACTATACACAGTAGGATATGATATCAATATGTGAAAGGTATAAGTCCCACCTCTAGGACCCGCACCAATATCAAGAAAGAACCCCCGAAATCTCTCCGTTTTGAATGGAGAGGTGGTCAGTACCCTCCCATTTCAATGCGAGAATGGGAGAATTCTGACCACTTCTCTGTCCAAAAAGGAGATGTTTCGGGGGGCGTTGTCGAGATAAGTGCAGGTCCCACTTCTTTTACTGTTATCAATCACATCCTATCCTATCAATTTATGCCAATAATGTGTGTGGTGTGACCCCTATAAAGGACACCTGGACCCCCACATTCCTGCGTAAACTGTGATCACCCAGGGGTTTTTCAGTCAAACAAAGTATAATGGCTGCATTATAAAATCTGAAAAGTAGCCCTATTTTGATCATGTTGATGCAGTCTTATGTTGTTGTTTTTTTTACTTTTTTTTTGCTTTCTACGTTTAAGGTAAAAGAATTATTTGTATTTACTACAAAAGCCAAAGAAAAGCAAGATTCATTTTTAAATTGATTTAATGCTGTGTACTGTAAGTTGTAGGAGAAATTTTCAATGCATGCCAGCACTTACAAATATTCAGATACTTGCAGAGGATTGTAAGAATGTGCGTGAGTTTTTTTGAAACCTGGATATACTTACAGCTGTACATCAGGAATGTCCACAATTTTTATTTACAAAAATATAAAAGATTAATAGGAGAAAAGATTACATGTATAATTGGCTCAGATTTACTGAAATAAATAAAAACGAACCTTTTTATAATGCATTTTTAATAAACTTTTTAACTTTTTTTTTAGTAAAGTGTGCTGAATATAAATTGCTCTGTTTTTAACTGTTCTGTTATAACAAACTTTAGTTGCAAAATAGAAAACTAGTAGTTGAAGTAACCAATAAGAGTTTTGTGCCCACCTTTCTTAGGGTCTGTCTATACAGCAAGCATTTCCAGTCTGTTTTTGACCCGGATTTGGAATTTCAAATCCATTAAAAACTGACTGTAAAATCATCCGCTTAGACCTCAATTGAAAATTCATGTTGTAGTTCGCACAACTCAGATTTTATTGAGGTTGGATTTTAAAACTACTGTTTTTACAAAACATTTAGAGCATGTTCATTCTTCTGCCGTATTCTAGGTCAAAAAGGCAATCCAAACATTTCTATGTCAGATCCGTGTCCAAAACCCCATAGAGATGTATGGGACATTTTTTCTGACTGTAAATCTGATAGAAAAAAAATTATCTAAAATCCACATTGAAAACCATGTCAAAATACTCATCGGATGATGCGGTTTTAAGATTCATAATCCAAAGAGTATTTTGACATGTGCTGTGTGGACGTACCCTTAAAGGAGATTACATATGGAAAAAAGTGCAATGCCTGCCCACAGGTTGGTGTGGTATTGTAGCAGAGTCCCTTTCTCTTTAATAGAGTTGAGCTTCCATACTAGACACAACCCTTAGATAAGTATGGTGCTGCTTCTGTACATCTATTGATCCTGTAAACGTTACATAGGTGCTTTTTGCATACAGTAAATATTAAGGGCCACATGTATGAAAACTGTTTAGGTCCAAAACACACTTTTTTGCCCATAATAACCTAAACAGTTTTCATACATGTGGCCCTAAATGTTATGTACACCATTTCTATCAATTGGTTGTGTCTTGTTTTGCAACGTAGCCACTTTTAACGGAATACAGAGAACTAAATACAAGGTTTACCTCTGTTAGCTCATATTTTTGTGCATCCATCAGATTAGAGGATTAGCTTTAAGGAAATCATTTCAATTATGTTTTATATACTCAAAGCCCAGCTATAAACCGATTTTGAAATCTTTAATTTACACCTGAATTATACTTTATTTGGCAAAAGAAATGAAAATAAAACTAAATAAAAATGACTATGGATTTTGGATTAACAGTATATGAAAAAAAAATCTCAAATGTGGGAATTGGGATTTTTTTTAACTTCTTATGCATAAACCTTTAATGGCAAATATTTGTTTCAATAATCTATACAAAACTATAGTTTTATGAGCTTTAACATACATTAAGGGCCACATGTATGAACCTGTTTAGATCTAAAACTCACTTTTTTTGCCCATAGGTTACTATGGACAAAAGAGTGAGTTTTAGACCTAAACAGTTTAATACATGTGGCCCATTATAATGTGCTCAGGTTAGTGTAACTGAAAGTTGCATTTGGAAAAAAAACAATATATATCGAGATATTCTTTACATTCAAAATGAGTGATATGTTCACATTATTCTTGCTCTCCTATTTCTTTTATTTTATTATTTTCTTTTGGAGGTACTTTAAATAGGGAAAAGTAATGTATTCTAACAGATCTAAAGCATTTCCAACTGTGTACTGGTAGCATGATTATCATCTTTAATCACAACATTGCCACTTTTCTTTTTACTGGGGGTATGATGGTAAATAAATTTAAGTAGATGTGTGTATATATATAATATATATTAATATATATTTTATATATTTTTATACTGTATATATATATATATATATATATATATATATATATATATAAACATATATATGCGCAAAACTTTGCCAATATTATTTGCAGTAACATAAATTGAATGTTTTGTGGCACTTGAAATAATGAGGATGTTTACGATAACAGTGCAGGTAGGAGCAGTAGAATCATCAGATTGTATGGTTTGGATAATTATATTCTGACTGCAAGCCAAATGAAAAAAAACGTCAGTCTTTTATATTGTGATATGTATATATTTGTTTTTAAGATTTATGTATGTCCTGATTTTATTTTTTACTGGTTTGAATTTGGTATTGCTTTGTATACATATACTTTATTGTTATAAATAAAGAATTCTATGCACTGCCATAAAACCGGTGTATTATCTTATCATAATGATAGGACCAACATATTGGCCAGCTGCCAAATACATAACAGGAAGTATTGTCATGGAGACATGGAATGAGCGATGCTGCTGGGATCGGGGCTTGTAACTTCAGCCGCTCATAAGAAGTAGATTTACTCTTAGTCTACAATGTGATAAGCACTTACACTTCATCTAATATAAGTTATTTAAAGTACATGAAATTAATAAACCATAAAATCATTAAAACCTTTAATTCCTGATTGAACGTAATAAATAGCCGAGTGCTCTGGAATCAAATGAGACGTTAGTAACTTAGTTGCAGCAAGGCAGGTTTCTTAAGTGAGCATAAACTCAAACTTCATTGCATTAAAACTTAATTGTGTAGAAAGCCACCTTACTGATTATATTTCCATGAATAATACAGCATGTTTCAGGCTCCATATGTTTATACTGTATTATTTATGGACCACGTCTATTAAACATTCTAGCAATGCCAGCTATGTCTACAGTGAAACTGTTCATTTAACTTGAATTAGGAGACAATATGTATTGGATATTAAGCCACAGCAGTTTTCCAATGAGCTAGAATGTCCATGACCTGAACTTTCCCTGACCTGTCAAATCAGACAGTTGCACTTTGGCCTTTTTCCGCACCGACAATGACTTGACTTTTTATCGGAACTCACGCTCACAAATCTAGACATTGCTGGAACTTGAGATCAACAATCTTAAGGTTCAATATTAGCATAAAAATTAGGCAGTGGTCGAATACAGTGTAAGGTAAAAAGTTTAGCATCCTTTTCACAAGATTCTAACAATCCATCAAGTTGATTTGTCATAGTCTAACTTAAGTAAATAAAAATGACTGCTAAAACTGATGGAATTACAGTAGTTGAGAATCAGGGTCTGGTGATGAATTTTTGATGACTGTTACATTAAAAAAGTGAATTTAAAGGTGTCCACACTTGCTTATGGTCCTCTTTGTGTTTGCAACTATGAAACCATTGTAATTTGTTACTAAGGAAATGCATAGGTCTAGATTGAAGCTGTAGACAGAAAAGATGGTAAACTTTAACCTCTTCACTAATATGGATGTAATTAAACATCCATTTTACTGGAGAATTCCTTCAAATGAAAATAACGTTATCTCAAGTGAATGGCAAAAAATCAAAGGCGTGCC